>OVAV01001493.1:0-13133 GCA_900406375.1 Iberis amara
AAGAGTAAATAACTCAGTCGCCTATATAAAATAACCCAGTCATTAACTAATTAACTTAGCCGTAAAGTAGACTTACATTATCAAACATCCATCCAAAATCTATGGTTTGCCAATTCTTTCTTTCAGTGACGAGCATTTTGAAGAACGAACCTGCATCGTTAGTTGTTCTTTGACTACTGCATCAACCGCATATTTGACTACTTGGCCAATGTTCTTCTCCAAATTTGAAATGTTTCGGGCTAACTCTACGAAGTTGTAATCGTGTGAATTTAACTTCGACTCAAATATCTCAAATCTACCAACATAGTTGTCAAATCTTCTGGAAATTTTATTCAGACAAGTACTTATATTCTGCAGAACCTCCCTACCTTCCTCGTCTGTACAAACATTTCTCTCTGACTTCTCCTTCTTCTTCTATAAATCAAAAACTTTCTTATGTTTCTTATCTTTCTTCTGCTTCTTTGTTGGTAGCTCAACCTCAGCCGAAACTCCAGCCTTCATTCATTCTTGTTCTCATTGCTCTGCACATGCCAAAAACCTCTAACAGAGCGGCTTGTGTGTATGTCTGTTATTAAGTTCACAAGTTGTGGGTCATCTACTTAATCTGGCCATTGAGGAAAAAATTCTTGTAAAGACTCCTTCATGACCATATTCCTCACGCTCACCTGCACAAAGTAATTCATAACTCAGCCTTCAATAACTAGCTATCGATAACTCATAACTCAGCCGTTAAATAGGAAATACGAAACGTCTTAACAAAATACAGCCATCAAATAAATAAAAACTCAGTATGAAACATTACTTGGCCATGAACTTTGATCTCATCAGAGATGACAGAATTAAAACTTGCACGTGTACGATTTGCACCCCATCGAAGAAGCGGAATCTTGTCGTCACTTATCACTCTCCCAAAATGCTCTCGGAAGCAAGCAACAGATTCATACGCCCAACCCAATAACACTTCCTTCAGACCACTGATGGTGTATAATTTACCTTGTGGACTCAACAACTTAATAGAATCAACAAGAACTTCAAATGCATAATGACCCCAAGGATATGCCATCATAGCTTCATCGTCGAATACTCTTTTTGCACTTTCAAAGGGTATCCTAGAATTATGATGCAGAGCATAAAGACCCATGGCTTGCATAAGTAACAGCCCCAACCATTTGCGATTTTCATAACTCCATGGCCGACAGACCTCTAATGCGGACCTCAATTCATCTAACTTGGGTCCCATCCCATGCGGTACATTCAGTTCATCCCAAAAAGTTTGTATTGCTCAGGTTCAAAACTTTTTATTGGCAGTGAGTTTTTGTTTAACCTAGTTATCTCACCAAATTCGTTTAATCCAACCTTGATATGTTGATCATAAACGATACACCAAATCTCTTTCTTATATATACGAAGTTGTCTACAAAGTAGATAATGTACTGTCTTACCAGACCACATGCTATTGCTATCAGCTAGCTTAGCTATGATTCCAACAGGAAACTGCTTCAGGTTTTGCCATACATCATTACCTAGTGCTTCTCTAACGAAAGGGAAGTCTCCCATATGGAAATTGTGATTAATCACTTTGGTTTCAAGATAAGAAGCCCCCTTCAGCGTAAAGTCTTGGAGGGTAATCTTGTGCTTGATATTCAGAGATAGACATCTGATGATAAAAAGACAAATATAAATCAACCGAATATACAACTAATCCAGCCGCAATGGAAAGCTAACTCAGCTATAACATAATATAAAACTCAGATGCAACAAGATATATAACTCATCTGCTATAGAAACTAACTCAGCCACATCATTATATATAACCCAACCACAATATAAATCAAACTCAGCCACAACATAAATCAAACTCATCCGTAACAGAATCAAACTCAGTCGCAATAAAAAATCAAACTCAGTCATAACAGAAATCAAACTCAGTCTTAACATAAATCAAACTCAATCAAAAAAAATATCAAACTCACTCGCAACATACCGAAGAATATGACGAGGGCGGATATGATTTCGACGACGACGATTTCGGAGAAGAAGCTTGCTTGGAATACGATTTCGGAGAAGACAACGAGGGCGAAAACTAGGGTCACTAAAATTTTTTTTTTACTCCGAGTAATATACTAGAGTGTTTAAGAAGGTTTGTTAATTATATGTAAAAGTGTTGCAGTTGATGTGGAATACGGTTTATGACGTGGATTTGTTATTTAAAATAATCTCAATTAGGAGAAAACTAAGCAAGGGTGTTTATTGTAATTTAATAGGGTTTAAAAATACTCTACTAATTTTTGAAATATGTATGCTCTTCTAATCATATTAGAAGTTTTCTATGCTATTCTAATAATTTTCTCTAGGTTTAATCTCATTTTCTATTTTTAAAATGTGAATCATTAGTATCGAATTCCTTGAATCCTTTAGTTGTGGATTCTCCCACAGAATTTACATCTAAATTCGTTACTTAGTTAGACTTTAGAAATAGAGTGGTTAGCAAGCTCTTTACTTTTTAGGAATCCTACTTTTAAAATAAATTTGAATGACTAATGCCACTAAAACCGTGACAAAGCTTCGATTATATATTGCCCCTTCGATTTTGAAAACCCGATAATATGGTTCTTCAGGAGATATAATTTTAATAAATAACCCAAAATAATGTTGAGGAATTCCTTCAAATAGCATCAAAAAAAGTTCAAATTTCAAAAATAGCACACTCCCAAATGTTCTCAAAATAACACAAGCATAAAAAATGAATTTTAAGGGTTTATAATTTAAAATTTTGGGTTTGGGTTCACTAAATAGGTTTAGGGTTTAGTTTTGAAGGGGATGAGTTTGGTTTTGGAGGTTTAATGTTTAAATTTGAAGTTTGAAAGCTACTTCAAATTTTGTGCTATTTTTTGAATAAAAACATTTTTGTCCTATTTTTGAAAAAAGGTAGTTTTTTGAAAATTTTGGAAATATGTGTAATTTTTTGGAATATACCTAGTTTTGTGTTATTTTTGAGAATCCTTTTATAAATGCTTAGTCAGGTTTAGATATATGGTGCACAAAAGATGGCAATGCGTTCAGCTAGGTTGCATGGAAAAGAAAACATATAGATACGTGGAAGTAAAACTTTTTGTAACGTAAAAACAAAATTTAAAATAAAAAAAATAAGAAATAGAAACGTTTTGGAATTATACAGTAAAACAGCTAACATTAGAGTTACATTTTAAAAATATTTAAAATAACATAAAACAAATAAAAATTTAACGTTCAATATTGAAGATTTGAAACTCCTCCTTTATTATAATTTTTGACAATTTCATCAAATAAAATTGTTTTTAACTATAGTTTGTTGAAAAAAGATCTTAAAAGTCAAATTTTGAAAGATTAATCTCATATAATAAATTAATTTGATTACTCAAACATCTCACGATTAAGCTTCTAACTTGTTTTTTGAAATAATATATAATTGCGAAGCATTAGCGTGCGTTTTCTGAAGTTACCTATACAACCAATATATCCTTATGTTTTTTTTCCATACCAAGAACGACTAACATTTTGGCACATAAATTTGCTAAACAGGGGAGGAACTCAAGCCTCTTCTATATATTACGTTGACAAAAAAATCCTTATGTTTTTTTTCCTACAACTTTCTTACAACATTCAACTAAACTATTTGTTTGTTGCTTTTTCAAATCTTAAGAAGTTAGATGTTTCCAAATCATAAAAACATGTTTTTCCAAAATGTAATGTATGTTTCCGACATGTTTATAAAACTTATAGAAAACACATTTTCACAAAATTTCCATAGAATTTCCGTTTCATAAATGTTTTCAAGACATAAAATAACTTTAAACGGCGTTTTTATACAACCTAGAAGTTTAGTACTTACAAAAGGTGGTGATTTAAAATGACTTTAATTTTAGACAACTTGACATTCTGGTGCATTTTTATAAAAGTATTTACAATATGGAGCAATTTGTGCTATTGGTTCAATTTCTGCTATTTAGGGGTGGGCAAAAAGATCCAAACCGACTCTAAGAGAACAATATCTTATGCATAACCAAATTGGTTATGAATTTTTCAACCCAAATGGTTCGGTTTGGTTCGGTTTGAAACCAAACCGAACCAATAACCCATTGTGTTATTTATTTTTTATTTTTTAAAATAAATATTAAGTAATATATTATAAATTAACAAACCCACTAATTGAATAAACCCTATTTTTAGTTTTATATAAGAACATCATTCATTGAAATCTTTTAACTTCAGTTTCTATTTTCTAGTTTTACACAATTTTTCTTCTATTCGATTTTTTCTTCTTTTCTTTACTTAATGTTTTTAGGAGCATTATATTTATTTTAATATGATAACATTTAATAATTGATTCATACATTGCACAAAATTCATATTTTATAACTGACATGAAAAAAACTCATAACAACTTAGACTATACCCAAACCGAATTAATATAAACCAAACTAATTCAAATCAAAGTGAGCCAAACCAAAGTAACCCAAACCGAACACAAACCAAACCATACTAACTTTGGTTGGTTTTGTTTATAATTTTATTAAACCGAAAAACCCAAATCGAACCGAACCCAATCCGAACCCAAAAGAAAATTGAAGTGCCCACCCCTACAGTTATTGGTTCACTTTGTGTTATTGGTGCACTTTCTTGAGAAAATATAATTATTTTATGTCTGTTGTACTCTTATTTTTTATATAATAACACTTTAGATAATATACCCTTCATTTTTTCTCTTGCTATATGTCACATTATAAATGATTATCAGCTCATGTCATGTGTTAGATTTTTTGTATCCTTATTCTTTAAAACCAATTACTTCATATTATATATTTTCAACAAAAAGAAAAAATTATACCAAACTCATAATTTGTTGTACTCAATAAATAGAGATTTATTTCATTTAATTTCGACACATAAAAACAAATTTTCTCTTAATTTTTCTATTATCTTTCAATGAAATTCTTCTATTAATGTTTAGACATTCTTTTAATTTTTTGTGTACATAATTCTAATCCATTTGAAGAAGTTGATCATGTAGTTTGTGTAGCATCGTGTACACAACATTGTGTATACGACGATGTTGTACACAATGATGTACACAAATTGCATGATCATCGTGTACACAACAATGTACACAGACTACATGATCATTGTGTACAAGACGTTGTATACAGAGTGCATGGTCATTTTGTATAAAGACTGAATTGTCATTGTGTATACAAACGACTGATAGTAAGATTTTAGTGTTTGGCTACTTCAATTCCCTAATGCACTATCACTGTCATTGCAGTACAATAGGTCATCAATCTAAATGGGTGTGCAATTAACCACTCTAATGCAATCAGATCCTATTAATTCAAACCAAGTGACTAAAAGGTTTTAAAACTAACAATCCTAAGAAAACAGAACAAATAAGAAACTAAATTTAATATGTATGCAAAACTACCCTATTATACAAAATGACTATAAAGATCTAATAATACAACACAGTGATGGAAAATTCGAAGTAAAATGACGACAAATATATGCTTAAAACTGGTAAAATACAGAGACACCAACTCCCCCCAAACTTAATTCTTACTTTCCCTCAAGCAAGAAATTCATAACCTTGGAGAAGAGGTTTGAAAATGGGAACTAAGAACCAGAATATGTTGATAAACTAGATAACATCAATGTCCAAGTTAATAGTTCTCAAATGCAAACTAATTCCATTATACTTAAAAACTTTAGTCATACTCATCAAAGCATAATTCGTATCAGTTCTAGCCTACACAAGCATTCAAATCCACTTATCCCTTTAAGATTCATTAAGCAGAAACCATGAATCAAGTTATGCACAATCATTGAACTTATTTGGCTAATGGACATGTTAAGAGACAAAGATGGTCCCTTTATACAGTGGCTATCATTTCAACATAGGGGTCACTTAAAAAGGAATAAGCTTTAGCAGAAGACTAAAGGTAAAAACTAATAGATGCATACAAGAATAGAATCCCATCTACCCAAAGACAAAGAAGCTAATTGATGAACCATTTCTAAGCACAATGACAGAAAATACAAAGCTTGAGAAACTTATAAGAAAAACTTTAGAGGATAATCAAGAAGGTTAGAGGCTCATATTTAAAGAAACAAATAATAACGCCTTGTTTTCTTTGAAATTGTTGTTTTGTTCCAAGGCCATCCTTTGTGTCTGCTTTACTCCGAGCAAGATCCACCACTACCACGGGGTCACTTTTCGGCATTGGAGGTTTAAGGATATTACCTGTAATATGAAGAAAATCATAGCTTATTTACCTATCTTACTGCAAAAAATACCATTATTAAACACAATGACATTTGTAGCCCAAAGATAACATCATAGTTCCCATTTCCTTTTCATCTTTTCTTTTTTAGATCTTAGGAGAGGTTTCTTTCTTTATCAACTTTTAGTGGATTGGTGTCTTTCTTGTTAGGAAAAGCAGGAGTCAAAATCCCATGCCTTTGAGTGTGAGTGTTGGGTGCATCTCTAGCTCCAATGAAATGCGCCCTAGCAGGTGGAACTTGTTGTTGATCAGCCATTGTTGGTGGTACTTGCTAATCTTGGGTGGTTACTCCTTTGTTATCTTAATGTCTTTCTAGAAGGTTGATATTTTCCAGATGTTGTAAGAGATCTTGCTGCCTTTTGATCTAGTGTGCATACAGATTGGCGTTTGACTTTCGTATTACCCACTTTAAAGAATCAGAAAGTTCTACATGTACCTGAAATGCAAAGACAAAAGCAAAACACAATGTGAGTAATCAAAGTAAAATGGAAACCAACTTGATCTTAATAGATCCAAAATTCATAATGTAACAAATAAACACCCTATTGGCAATGACGCCAATTGATACTAAGATTTTTCAGTGTTTAACTACTTCAATTCCCTAATGCACTATCATTGTCATTGCAGTAAAAGAGGTTATCAATTCAAATGGGTGTGCTATCAACCACTCTAGATGCAATCAGATCATATTAATTTAAGCTAAGTGATTAAAATGTTTTAAACTAACAATCCTAAGAAAAAACAGAACAAATAAGAAACTAAATTTAAGCATGACAGAATGAGTAATGGCAGAATAGATGAAACTTGAAATCAATAAGAGAATGAAGTCCCTAAGGATGGGGGTAATTGATTAGTGATCCTCCTTAACCTACCCAAGTCTTTAACATACCTCAAACATGAGCTAATCCCTAGAAAATAGACTAATAAGAAACCATATTCAATACCTTGATAAATGATTTCAAACTAAGCAATATCTAGACCTAACCACCATTAACGGAACACTACTTAGCAGGCATGAAGAAACAGTCTGTTAAAGTTAATAAACACCCCCTAAACAATCAATGCATTGGGATAGGAATGTAAATCTCTGGAATTAGTTTGTTCAGACATTTCATCAAACACCTTATGGGTGTGGAAATGTATGGGTTCAACTTCCAATTGTTCAGAAAGGAAACATTATTAAGAACACTAATCTAGAAGGGATCTATATACAAACAAGCTTAAATAACCTATGAGATTAAGGAGTCACACTTAATCTAACTTATCCTCAAGAACATATGAATTACTCACAACTCATTATGAACACGAACCCAGAAAACGAAATAGATAAGCAAATCATCAAGATCAGGATAGGCAAACTTCCGACGTCGATTTGTGGAGCTTGTCTCTTCGGAATTCCTCAAACAGTACTCCATGTTTATGGATAAGCAAACTTCTAACGTCGATTTGTGGAGCTTGTCTCAAATAGAAGATGAATCTCTCCGAGATTTCATGAAACGATTCAAGATCGTGATGTCGAGAGTCAATGGGATCAACGAGAAGGTAGTCGTAGACGCGCTCCGAAAAACACTCTGGTACAAGTCGAAATTCAGAAAGTGGATAGCCCTTAAAAAACCGCGTACGATTTAGGATCCTCTTCATAAGGCCACGTACTTTATCATCATCGAAGAAGAGATGAAAGTTCTGGCACAGAAGCATAAGCTAACAAAGGTATCCGCAAAGGACGTTCCTTCGGAGCATAAGTCAGAAAAGAAAAACTCTTGTAACGACAAGTACGTCCATCACAAGGGAGAAGACTTTCAAGGCGCACATAACTACAGTATAAACCCGTCGTCCGAACAGGGAAGGACATCGAGTTACACATGGACTCGGAACGTCTCTTACGACGAAAACACCTTATGCGAGTTCCACCAAACAAAGGGTCACTCCACGGCGAACTGTAAAGTTCTCGGAGCCAAACTAACGGCAAAACTACTCACGGGGGAAATGTCAGAAGTGTCCAGCATAAATGATCTCATCAGAGCAACCGATCCACCGCCTAGGCCTGACCAAGCGCCGCCGGGCGGCAACACACCTCAGGGTACTCGAACAGAGGGAAAACGAGGAAAAGGTACGTAGATAAAGGAAGCAACGTCAACCGTCGCCGGGTAAACATAATTATTGGAGGATCGTAATACTTTCAAGACAACGTCTCCTCGATAAAAGCATACCACCGCAAAGCTGAGTCGAGCGCCAACTGGCCCGCTCACCATCTTTTCACATCCGCCGAATTACCAAATAACACGATTACTTTCGAGGAAAGTGAGACTGTCGGAATCGACACACCACATAGCGATCCCCTCGTAATCGATCTTGTTATAAAAGACCTCGAGGTCACAAGGATCCTCATTGACACAAGAAGTACCATGAACGTAATGTTCTGCGATACGCTAAACAGGATGGGCGTCAATTTATCTGAACTCAAGGCCATGCCAAAACTGTTCACTGGCTTTTCCGGCACGACAACCATGACTCTCGGATCGATTCAACTCCTGGTCGTGGCCAAAGAGATCACAAAAATAGTCGATTTTGCGGTAGTTGACCATCCTGCCATCTATAACGTGATCATGGGAACGCGTTGGATAAATTCCATGAAGGCAGTCTTATCGACGTACCACTTATGTATAAAGTTTTCAACTCCCTATAGAATATCCACAATCTGGCGATGCCAGAAACAGTCGCGAATCTGCTTCCTAGCCGAGCATAAACTAAGACGGGTCACAATGACACCTATGGTCGGACCCAAACGTACGAAGACAACTCAGGCGATGACTGAAAACGGTTCGGAGAAAGCTGAAAAATGTTTCATAAAAAGACAAACCAAAATCGTCAATTCGAGAAATAGCTCAACCTAAGGAAGGTGATCAAGACTCCGAGCCCAACGTCGCAGAAAAAACGGCGCAATCAACAACAGAAAAAGTCGTCGACCCAACTGTAGCTACCGCAGCTAAAACGGACGATTCAACATCGCCAAGCAAGTAATCAATCACTCACGACAACAAACTGAACTACGAGACGACTTGATAAAGGGTACGTAGGCAACCTTTTGAAAGAAAAGTGCAGTTGTCCCCCTCTCGAAAAAGGGGGTAGTGGGTACGTATACGTATACTCGTATACTCGTATACTCCCATATTTTAAAATACTTGCACTTTTGCACTCGATATTTTCAAAATTTTTGGCAAAACGAATCTCTACTTAGAAAATTTTGCCATTCTCTTTTGTCACAAGCGCAATCGACACTTTACGGCTAAACACAACAATCCACGATTCGTTTAAAAACGCCCAAGTAAAAAAAAAACTCAAGGCGCTTCCGTACAACATTTACGAAACAGCTTTCATAAAATTAAACTCGGCGACATTTTACGAAATAACTTTCATAAAATTAAACTCTATGACATTTTTCAAAACATTTTTCGTAAAAATAAGCTCGAAAACAATTTACAAAATAACTTTCATAAAATTAATCTCGACAACAATTTACGGAACAGCTTCCGTAAAATTAAACTTGATAACATTTTGCGGAATAACTTCCAAAAAATTAAGCTCGACAATATTTTATGATACAACTTTCATAAAATTGATAACACTTACGAAATGACTCTCGTAAATAAAACACAAATCAAATAATTTAACTTCCAAACAGAAACAACAGTTTTAGCAGCGAATATCCGCAAACAAACCAAAACGTTTTTCTACCAAAAGGTTACAACAAAACTCTCGCAAGCACCGTTAAAAAATTGTCAAGCCCGCGAACATTTCAAGCATGAATTGCGGCATATCGAAGAAAAATCAATCTTCAGCATCGCGAGATGTCGCAGACGCCTGAAGAACCGTTTTTCAAAAAAATACCTTCCTCGATGAACCAAACAGTCATAAGCACATAAGCACTAACATCTTCTCAAACACACAGCCTTCGCGAAGACTCAAAACGGTAGCATCTAGCATCATGTTTGTTGCTGGTCACAATAAACTCATACGAACACAGTTATCACATAATATAAAACCAAAACGAGCAAACACTTGCTCCTATATCAAACCCGTCTATTGGCCCCAACGGACGAACTAGTCATTTAACCTCCCTTTCATAAGATTGGTTCTCATACATCTGACATAAGGATAAAGCGCTATAGAAACTAAAATTTTGGTCAGCACTTCCGATCGACTTCGAAATTGTCTTCGGAGATATGCTTGGTTCCTGATCGATGCTAGTCATATAAGCCGCGAACCTATCACAAACTCCAATATTGAGACAGAACCATGTTGAAATCACAAATGGGATACGTAAGTTGGGATAGTCATCGCATACCCTAAAACCAAGAGTAAGCCTAGGTCTTGCCCTAAACTCAGCACACTGGTCTATAACATCTCTAGACATAGTATCTAACCGAAACGAGATCCCTAAATTTTTCTCTTCGCTTACATCTGCAAGTTCACAAAATCCAAAAATTTGATTTTTCGAAAAATTCGCACCCGAAACGGATAAACGGACGTATCGATCATCAGAGAACGGGATAAGAAGTGACTACTCGTAATCTTGTCTCACTAACCAATCATATATTTACACAACATAATCCATTAAAAGCCGCAAGGCAATATGGATTCAGAGCCACACACGACTAATCTTGACAAACTAAAAACATAATCTAACCAGGGAACATACTCCCTTTATACATAAACTTGCGCTCATCATGAATCGTACTTGTAATAACTAGGGCTCGAGAAGTCGCCACCAAGTGGATTCGGATCTTGATCCACCGCATCTTCATCGCTGCAAGTAGCGGTCCCGACTTCTTCCGGATCGGGAAGGATCGAAGACTCTAAGTTTTCACACCTCTTCATATAACCTGAAATCTTGTCCATCTCGGTATTAAATGAATAATCGGAATGTTGGGTACGCCACAAGACACCCACGAGACTATGGCACTCACGGTACTCCCCGAATGACTGGTGCACTTTCTTGAACTGATCGTTTGGCCCAGTTTAATCGGCCACGACAAATTCTGGTCGCCCACGATGAAGTCTGGTCGCCCACGATGAAACATTGTCGCCCACGACGAAGTTTGGTCGCCCACGACTAAGTTGGGTCGCCCACGACGAAGTCTGGTTGCCCACGACGAAATCTGGTCGCCCACGATGAAGTCTGGTGGCCCACGACGAAGTCTGGTGTCCCATGATGAAGTCTGGTCGACCACGATGAAGTTTGGTCGCCCACAACAAAATCTGGTTGCCCACGACGAAGTCTGTCGCCCACGACGAAGTCTGGTCGCCCACGATGAAGTGTAGTCGCCCACGACAAAGTCTAGTCGCTGACGACAAAGTCTTGGACTTTTAGCCATCAATTCCGCCTAAATTACCTAACCTATACCTCGCAAGAACATCTTGACGATTCTTGCGAGCTGGAGGGCTAACTGTTGGGGTCAAAAACGGTCACGACAAAATTGATGCCTCAAAACTGTCGTTAAAATGTTAATCACTCGATTCAAAAAACCTAACCGCATAACCATCGTATCCCGGTCAACGGAATAAATCAACGTCCAAGAAATACGACAAGATCCCAAAAAATACGTTTCAAAAAAACAAGAAACAATCACAATCTCTGTCTAGTGGCCGAGCGAGTGATCCGCGTGGAAGGTTTAGCTTGGTCCTTGTTTGCTTAACTCGGCTAATGGTCGAGTGCCTTAGTCGAGTGTAATCTTGGTCGAGCATTGGACTGCTTTGGCTCGCCCAAGTGCCGAGTTTTTGAGCCGCTTGGAAATGGTTACTTGAGCTAGAGTGAACTTGGCTCGGCCATTGGCCGAGTGAGAGAGTCTGAGTGGGATGTTGGCTTGGGATTGAATCTTCTGGCTCGGCAAGATCCCGAGTAAGCTGTCCAAGTGAGACTTGTTTGTGGCTTGCCTAAGTATATGACTTGGCTAATGGTAGAGTTAGATGGCCAAATCAACACTTCTCCTTCTTCACTTCGTCTTCATGGTCCCAATTGTTTCCTAAGTTCCTGATTCAACTCCATAATGCAATATGTATGCAATACTTATGCAAAAGTACCCTATTATGCAAAGTGACTATAGAGATCTAATAATGCAACACAATGATGGCAAATTCGAAGTAAAAACGATGACAAATATATGCTTAAAACTGGTAAAATATAGAGACATCAATGACATGATCATTGTGTACAAAAACATCGTGCACACAACTCTATACACAAACTGCATGATTATTGTATACACCAGATAATTAGCATGGTATACATAAGCGTCGTATACACACGCGTAGGAAATTTGTTTTTTTTCTATGTCCAGATAACACGAAACAAGTATCTATTTATATAGTACGAAAATTTTTAAATTTTGGTATAATTTATATTTTTAAAAATATATACTATCAAATAATTTAACACAAAATGCACGAGAATGTAAATACCTCTTGGAAAGTACACTCTCGCGTATTTTTTTCTTTACTTTATGAGAGATTAGAAAGATGGTTAATTTCAATGGATTCAATCGAATATTAGTGCTATGCTAAGACTTATCGATGCATGGAGACAAACTAATAGATGATAGTCATTCTTATTAACATATTAAGTTACATAAATAATTATATTGCTTCAAAACATATATAATCTATACTATATAAAAGGAACAAATCTTGGATTCTTAGGCTATCCACGTCATCCCATTTTTTTTAGTTAAACAAACCACTGAAAAACTGACATCTGTAAATCCAAAATGAATTTTGTGTCGATTCACATCCTTCATCGCGAGTTCAACGTTCTGGTGAAGC
>OVAV01001494.1:0-12429 GCA_900406375.1 Iberis amara
TCCGAGGTTGCTTTACCCACACACTGGCGCATTCGTACTTCACGGCTACAGCGTTTTCGTGAGCTTAAGGATCGCATAACGCAGCTGCCTCGTCCGGGACAATCTACTATCCCCGATACAGCCTTATGGCGCTACCCCAACAATGAATATCGCGGCCAATTCTCCTCATCCTCCACATGGCAACAGATCCGATCGAGCTCGCCAAAAACAACTTGGTCTTCTACAATCTGGTTTCCGCAATCAATACCCAGGTATGCGTTTATCACTTGGCTTGCTGTCCTTGACAGGTTATCAACAGGTCACCGAATGCGAACATGGGGAATCCACCAAACTTGCATCCTTTGTGGAGAACCGGACGAGACGAGAGATCACCTTTTCTTTGCTTGTCCTTTCTCTTACACGCTATGGGAATCATTGGCTTCACCGATACTTCGTGGACACACCAACCCTGATTGGTCAACCACTCTCTCATCGCTTCGACATCATGCACTTACAAGTTCAGATCGAGTGCTTCTAAGACTCCTCCTACAAGCTACTGTCTATCACGTGTGGTCCGAGAGAAACCACCGTATTCATGGCCAGCCAAACAGACCAGTTCAATCTCTCCATGAATCCATTGTTCGATGCATAAGAGATCGGATAACGAGCTTACATTATGGACCTCAGTCGCGCTACGCATCTTTGTCACAACGTTGGGCAGACATAACAGCCTAATCTCACACTCTCCAGCTCCTGCCAATCCTACCTATCTTTTTCTTCTTTGTAGTTTCGCTTGGTACAAGGTATGTACTCTTTTTCCTGACTCTAGTTTTGTCCCACAGGGTTTTCTAGAGTCAGGTTTTAACGAGGCATCCTTGTACCAACCCAAAGCGAACTACACCTTTCTATATTTTTCATGCTATTTCAAGACACTCTGTTTAAATCGTTTGTAAATATGTACTCTCTTTTTTGATATATAAATTTAACATTTCAACAAAAAAATATATATTTTCAAAAAACAATCAATACACAAAAATACAATAAAAATCGAAGAATAATTAGAATTTCTGAAATGTGGGGGTAAATAAAAATTTTAAACTTAACTAAAAAAAATTAATTAATTAATATATGATAGTAAAAAATATATAAAATTAAGTGGGGTCAGCTGACCCCACTCTTCTATATATACATCCGCTAGTGCTGGACAACATGTTTGATGCAAATCCGATGGTGAATTCTCACACCTAAATAGACCTTGATCAAAATATAGCGCTTGAAATATAGCAGGTTTTAAATTCTTGATTTCAAATTACGGCTGGACTTTTGGTACGGTTCCAGTTCTTCATATCCTAAAATTTAATACCCAATCAATACTTTACAATTTTTCTCTTCTAATTTAGGGTCGGTTCGGTTCTATATTAGAGAAACCGAAAAAAACCTGAAATATTTGATTCTTAATCGATTTCGGGTATTATAGACACTAAATGAACAAACTTACCTTAAATAAATGAAAAATACCCAAACTAAATTACCCAAAATATTTCAAAGTAGCAAAACAACAATCCAATCAAACCACCATGTCGTAGTTCAAAAACAAAAAATGAAAAAGTCAAAGTCCAATTTCACAATCACTTATATTAAAGCTCCTAAATTTCTAACCAAAATAATAAAGTTATATATTCAGTTTTTCGATTCTACCTTCGGTTGATGGACCATAACCAGAACCGAACCAATACTCACGGTTCTTCATCTTAGGAACCATCGTCTCATTGGTGAACGTTTTATTTTTTACAATTCTTGCAGAATTGATGTTATGAAATTGCATTATGATAATTTGATGTCATGGTTTTATCATATTCATCAGCATATTTCACTTAAATTATTCCAAGATAAAAAATAAAATAACATATTTCAAATATATGTAATATAAAAAATTACTTCATGTGCTAATCATCAACATGATTTTATAACATATTTTTATATTAAATATATCATTTACTATCGAAACATATATCACATCAACATGACTGGTTCTGAGGCCAAGCATACCAAACACGAGATTGCGGCCTACTTTTTATTTTCAAAATTTTAGTTTAAGAACTNCAACATGACTGGTTCTGAGGCCAAGCATACCAAACACGAGATTGCGGCCTAGTTTTTATTTTCAAAATTTTAGTTTAAGAACTGATCCATTTAAAAAAATTAGTTTAAAAATCGGCCTATTATTTTCATTTTAGATTGCATCATTTAAAATCTCAGGACCGGTCTTGCATATCAAATCATAAATTTAAGTTGGAACTAAAAATGCTAACTTGAGAAACATAATTTTTAAGAATAAATAGTAATGAAATTTATTTTTTTACACAAAGATATATATAAGTAATCCGCCCGCAGCGCGGTGTATCCCTAGTATATTTGAATGTTTAATATTATACGGTGTGTTTATTCTAGTGTTTTCACCTAAAACACTTGTATTTTCAGCAAAAATATCCATCAATGTAGATAGTCTTAATGGTTTTCTCATCGAAACTATACTTTTCTTTCTCAACTGTATTAACCCAATTGTATTGGTTGGATAATTTGTTAATGATATATAATGAATCAATCGTACACTGAGACAGATTGTTTTCTTTCAAAAAGATGACCAAAATTGTCTTCTTTTTTTTATCACAGGTTTTCTCTTTTATAAGTTCATGTTCACTGCATTTGTATCAATTCTAAAATAACATTATTTGATGTTACTTGTACGTTCGGCACTGTAATTTTAGAAAGAAATATTTGAAATTAAAAATTTTATGATTGACAACAAAACAGTAATGGGCAAGAATGATCACTACAAAAAAATTAACATTTAACATCACTTTATCAACATCATTTTGTTAATTGTAGTTAAAGAGAAAAAAAAAAACTACTAACGAATAGCATCATTTTAGTAAGTGATGTTAAAATATACTCATCTTTTTCGTCTACAAATCGCTTTTAGAAGGAAAAAGAAAAAGCAAATTTTCTCTACAAAAAATCTCACTTTGTACTTATCTCTTTCGTCTCAAAAGCTCTCTACAACGAAATGTGGAGACTCTCCATCTCGATTTTCCTCTTCGCATGTCTGTCCGTTTCTCTAGTCATCGTATCTTCGTCGGCATTTGGAGATTCAGAAGCAACATGTTCCCGAATAGTCCCGTTACGGTATCAGAACGATAACATAAACGAATTTGGCGGTGTAGGTGATGGAAAGACGGTGAACACGAAGGCGTTTAGCGCGGCGATCTATCAGATTTAGAATCTGAAGAGGAAAGGAGGTACGCTTCTGTATATACCTCCGGGAGTTTATCTGATGGAGAGCTTCAATCTCACTAGCCATATGACTCTATACTTGGCTAGAGGCGTTGTAATCAGAGTTGTTCAGTTAGATTTTGATTTTCTGTTTATCACTTCGATTCTGAATTTGGAAGCTCCCATTAGTATGTTTGCTTCATTGTTTTTGACATTCTCAGATTAGTACGTTTACTTCATTGTTTATGGAATAGTTGACTAGAAATAATAGTTACTCAAATTATTGATTTATTTTATATTAGCATTAGTATTTAATTTAATTGTTCATGAGTTGTTATAAATTTTAAATTTAGCATCATTTAATTTTATTGACCTTAATCTTATATTTGACATCGTTTTAGATTTTGACGGTAACTATATATTTTACGTCAATTCTTAAAGTTATGTTAAAAATCTAAGTAGAAACATTTTTTAAAAAATGACACAAAAATGATGCTAGATTTTACATCAATTCCTAAAGTGATGTTAAAGTTTTTTGTAGAAACGTTTAAGGAAAATGACACAAAAAACAAATGATGCTAAATTTTTTTTAGCATCATTTTCACAAATGATATAAAATATTTTTAACTTCACTAGATTTAGGATCATTTTTCAAAATGATACTATAGAAAGTGATGCTAAGATTTTAAAGAAATGATGTTATGATGTGCTTTTTGGTAGTGGATTGAAAACTGAATCAATTAACTTGTAACTTGTCCCCTTCTTTTTTTTTTTAAAAAAGACAACCATAATATAAATCAACATATCGTCTTCTTTGCCAAGATTAATCAAAAGAAAGTAAGGAAAATAAATAGAGAGGCGTATGCATGATAGTGATAATCTTCATATAAGTTGAGGTCTGATAATTTGAGTGCAGTTTCTTCAATCTTGGCCTACTGATGTGGACGGAAATGACACATTTCTAGAGTGGACGTTGAGAAGGGTGAACCAATCCCACTACTTTGCTGATTTTCCGTTGCACTTTTGGTAAACAGAGCCTAGCTGTAAAATGTTCTTATAATCAGTCATCATTATTGTCCACCAGTATAACTCTGGGCATATTGATTGTTTAGAGATAACTTCCAACAACTTACTTGAGCATCGACCAATGAATTAGTGATTCTTGCGACAGTTAAAGTCTGGTTCGTAAGAAAATGATTATATGTTGTGACTTTAATATGGAAAGGTAGTTTCTGACAATGATATCTGAGAAGCAAGCAGTAAGATCTTGATGACCTTCTTTGTTACCCTGCTTTATTAAGTTTATATCATTGTCTACTTTTATAACAATCAAATCAAGTAGTTATTGTGAGATTTAGTTCAAATTTTGTACGTGATGGCATATAATTTCATAGTGTATCGGGCAAAGCTGTTTTTTAAAATGATGGTTAGACACAATGAAAGTTGCGGTACCACTCACATCCAAAACAGCTATTGGTACGTAAAACCTATGAAATGATAAGTTTTGTTATGGAGTGAAATGACTTATTAATACATAGAAAGTTCTAACCTGTCATCTCTCCAGTAATTATTTTCATCATAGAAAGAGCAAAGCATTTTATTTTGTTCTGGGCGCAGTTTTTATGAACAAGTAGTACATCTCATCTGGTTCCACCCATATGTTGAAAGAACATCCACGATTGTTGCCTCACATATGAAATATGCATCATGTGTTATTGTTGTGTATGTCTTTTGTTAGTGGTTATGACATTATAAATAATTTCTAACGATGTTATGAAGATGGAAACATACTGTTACTTGTCTTTCTCTTTTTGTAGTGTAATCCCGTAGCTCAGAAATGGCCAATTGTTCCATTTTTTTTATGTTATGTCATAGATTGAAAACATTGTGGAAAATCACTTCCAATACTATTAAAAGTATATTGATTAGAGAAATAAATGGTATTATAATACGTTAGAAAAATTAGATTGTACCGTTCTTTAAATTCCGCTATTGGAACAGTGTTGCTATCAAAATAGATTTTGGTTGAAATGTTGAGTCCAAGTAGAGGTGACCTATGTGTTTATATTACTCATTTGGCATAAGGAAATATTTGATTTAAAGATATTTATTGCCTATTATACAGTTTTAATGTTTACTTACCTTCAAGTTTTGTTGGCTTAAGGTTTTGTCATCAACATTAAGGAGTCAAATCCCCTTGCAGAGTAGAGCATAACGCGGAACCTTGACGCGATGTCAACCCACAGAGAAAATGATACAATAAGATTCATGTCGAAAAAGTGGTGCATGTCTTAGTATTTAACTAAATCACTTTTGAATCCAATGTTTATTAAATTACATATGTGAAGAAGATATTTTTTACGCTTGCAACAATAGAAGAACAATAATCCGATGTGTAGAGGTCGGGTTTTATAGATTACTACCCTCCACATACATAATCTGGTCAACGACATCTAAAATATGGAATAAAATTAGTAGGGATAGTAGTTAAATATAGAAGAGATCATTAATTTGTAACTACCATGTTCACAAATATATGGAGTAACGTAGTGGTTAACGTAACCGTTCAAATTCAAACATATATTGTAGCATCTACGTTTTAGAGTTGATTTGAAATAAAACCTTGAAACTGAAGATCAGTGTTAGCGAGGGTCAATTTCTCCAATACCCCTCCCTTCAAAAAAATATGCTTAGATAGTCTTGTAATAAAAACTAATTTCTTTTCATTTTATTTTAGTTAAAAAGGAGTCATTACATTTTTTTCAAACTAAAACTTAACTATTTACACAAATTTATCCACCCAATTAAAAATGAACCCCACCCAAAATTTCATATTAAATTCTTCTCTACTTTTTTATTTGTTACGTCTAGTTTCTAAAGATAGTTAAAAAAAAAAAATTCTCCTTACTTTTTACAATCTGCTTTTTTTATTTATTTTGTTTATGTTGACCAAAAACATCTTAAACTAAAATATCAGACGGGAGAGAAAATGAGTTATCTTTTTCTATATTAAGAATGTTCATTGGAAGAGCCACAATGACTCTAAGTGGCAGATGAATCAATTTTGTCTTAACTACGAATTGTGGTGGAAAAGCGAGGAGAAACTGAGCATGAGAAGAGATTGTCCCGCATGTACAAATAAAATTCATATTGAGTAGAATTAAGTTTATTTGGTACAATTTAGTACAATTAATAAAATTTGGTACAATTGATATTAAAAAAGTATAATTGATACTACTAGGAAAAACTGGTAGTATTAATATGAAACATGATTTTAAACTAAAATAATCAAATAATGAAAAATCTTTAAATTAAAATAAATTAATTTTAACATAATATTTTAAAAATTGGTATTTAGAAATCCTTTATTTAATTTGAACATATTTAACTTGAATTGTTAAATTTAAATGTGGTTGATGAAATAATATGCAATATAATAAAGTATCGTAGATATATGTACTATTAGGTATAAATGATACTATTAGGAATAATGAGTACTACTAGGTATAACCGGTATTACTAGGTACTAATAACTATAACAAGTATTACTACGTACAACTGGTACGATTATGTATTACTAAGTACTACTACATATAACTTATTAATGATATAACTAGTACAACTAATACTACTAGTTAAACTGGTGGGAAACAAATTCTAAAATAATACTAGTAATTATATGCGTTAGTGTGAATTTTTGGAAAAAAATAAAATAAAATAAATTTCATGGATTATTTTTACTAGACAAGTGTTACATGTAAAAAAGAATATTCTAAAATTATTTTTATCAAATAGTTGTACCCTAGTATTCTAGTTGTACTTATCAAAACATAGTTGTACTTTTGTTGTTTTTTATAAAAAATAGTTGTACCTAATCAAAATAAAAACTATTTGGTTGTACTTATTATATTTGAAAATTTTAAGCTAATTATTGAATTTTTGTATTTTAAAATCTTACAATACATTGTATTATATCATTTTGTGTATTACCTGCAAGATTTTTTACAATGATCATTAAAGTATAAGGTAGGTAATAGAAAACATAAGATAATTGAAAATCTTGCAAAATTTTTGGCTTACATAATCTTAGACCAACCATTAAAAGGAGTTATTTTCTACATTAATCTATATAAGATTAGGAAAAATAACTATTTTCAAGTTTTAATATATCATTATAAGTCTTAGTTGTACCTTATTTGTACTTGGTTGTACCCACAAAGTTTTGATATATCATTAGAAAAAATAACATGTATGCATCTTGTTGTAAATACTAACCGAAAAACAATAAGAATTATTAAGTTTTGCAACCTAAAATGGCATTACTATATTATTATTTTAATTTTCAAGACGTCTCAATAATACTAGTTACATCGGTTGTATCATATACTATAATCATACCCAGTTAAACCAGTTGTACCATATGCTATAGTCATACCTAGTTATATTAGTTGTACCGAATGTTATATATCTAGTTGTCCTAGTTGTATACGGATTTTGATTCCAAACACCATATTTAGCAATCTATATATGTATAAAAAGATCCTCAGATTTAAAATCTAATGGTAACAATTTTGCCATGTAATTTCCAATGAGCTAATCGAAATTCGACTATAAAATTTGGTTCTCAATTTTTAAACTTAAATTGACAAAAAGTTTAGAGTGAATTTTCAAAAACTGAGGCCATATTTAAACTCATTGGACAAAAATTAATAAGGCTTAATAGTTTTTATTTGATTTTAGCATAGTTAATTTTCGGAGCTGAAACTTTAAAAAGATTTTACGAACACGTACATGAATGTTTTAAAATTTCGATTTTAGATTTGGAATCTTCGTTGTAAGAGCTTCAATTTAATATATAATTTGTCATATTTTCATAATAAAAAAGCATTTGGTGATAAATAATCTATTTTTCTTTTTTTTNTTCTTTGAAGCCTCTTAGGCCATCCACCTCAGCATTCCAACACTCTCTCTACAACTTCCACGTCAACAAAATCTATTTAGTGAATAAAAAATAAATATTTGCAATCGACTAATTTTCTCTCTGCATTAGTTATTGATGTATTCAAGAAAACTTAAATGAGATAAAATAAACGCAAGGAACTCTTTCCCCTTCCCATCATTAAATTATGCACCTTCCCGATCGACTTCCCTTATATGTCACAACCATTGAACTTCGGCGAATATATCCATCACTGGGTTCAACATTTGTTAGGTGCTATACACATTTTCATGAGCAATTGAATTGGAGGAAGAATCTGATTTTCAGAAGCTTCTCTTTCCAAAAAAAAGAACCTCCATCACTGGCTTTGATTCTCTACTATCGGGCTAAAGGCGCAGCAGATATCAGTGAAGACAATCGAGAATGTGATTGTCCACCCTCTGCTTAGTATCTTCGACCAATACAATCGCGTAGCCAAGGATACTCGCAAACGTGTCGTCGGAGTTTTGCTCAGAAATAGCTCCCATGGTACCGAAGACGCCAATACCAGCTACGCAGGTGACTTTATTTGCTTTTCCTTTCACTTCTCTCCCTTCGATCTGACAGCCTGATGTTTTTCAGATTTCAAAAGTTCGTTGAGGTTTTTGCTATTTCGGGATTCTCTAATTTGCTTCACTTTTATCTATTTAGTGAGATCATGCGTAGTGGTATTCATGGCAAAGTTTGCATTTTGTTGCAATTAGGGATTTTGTATCGTTTTTATTTCACATTTGAGTATTTGCAGTTGATTCTGTCATCTTTACTAATTTTAACTTATAGTGACTTCTTCATTAGTGTATTGTATTCAGTCAAACTTGGTTCTTTTCCGTTATGACCTAATAATTTTAGTGATGATTTTGTAGCTGTATTACACGGGGAACCTGTTAAGTGTTCATAAAGGCGTAGTTACTTACACATAACTTTTTCGACCTTTTGAATCTCAGTTTAGAGTGCCTTTTGAGGAGGATGACAAAGACTCAAGCATCTGGTTTCTTGCTCATAACTACCATGAGTCGATGTTTCAAGATAATTAATGGTATTTCACAAGGAAAAGTAATACTTAGAGCTTATATGACTATTTGAAAGACCTCACATTGACTTATTTATCTTCGATCTCAACCAAGGAGCATGTTGTGGGTTGGTACAAAACATGTCCTAAACTTCGAGAGATTGATTTGGATGTTCACCATTTATTCAATGGGTAGGACCATCACTTGAGACCACACATGTCTTCCTGCTTTATCCGACTTCTAATCTTATATTTTGGCGTTGCAACTATGTTCCCTGTAATCCAGTCTTGGTCATTATTGATGTCTAACCTAAAGAACTTGGAATCCCCAGAAAAGCATACTATGCAGTTGAGGAGGTGAAGAGGTAAAATACCAGTACTCACACCACTTGCTGGATTGTTCTTTTGCATCTGATATACTTTATTTACTTTCTTGTCTCTATGAATTTGTATTGTTTATGTAGTCATATCCATAGATTTAATTGATGCTGCTCAAGAAGTCGAGGAAATTGGTATGCCCATATGGGGAAAAGGAATCCTTTCATGAATCATGGTTTGATGAGATATTTTAATTTGTAATTTTCTTCAGAATAAACTTATCGGGGTCTAACCTGCTTCGTTTATGTTGGGTGGTTGGTCGTATATAGGTGCGGAGCATTTGCTTAGGGATGTAAAAGACACAACTATCAGTACCTTGACAACTGTGGTTACTTTTCTTCATAAGAAACTTAAGCATTTCACTATCAAGCTGGCATCTTAAGGTTTGTCCAAAACGCGAATATTGTTCTTAGAAAAAAAATGAGAAGAACATCTATCCTTATGAGGAGCTAAATTTATTTATGAATTGCATTTTAGGTCACTGCAAAACTTACTACTCTGAAGGGATTGGATGCACGACTTCGAGAGATTTAGAGTTACCTTGACCTTGAATTCGAAGGAAGTCGCCCATTAAACCATGAAATCTTATACCATCTTCAGGTTTGAACACTCCCATATTTTAGTTCCAGATGACTAGAAGATATAGTAAACATGTTATCGTGCTTATTTATTGAGGATCGTTCAGTTAATTTTAAACTCTTTAAAATCTGTAGGACGTATTCTTTTTTTTTTCATCATATGGATTGAAATACAAACAGCAGTATTCACAACAAACACATATCAAAAGCCCTATTCAAAACAGACAAGTTAAAAGACGATCTCAACTAACATCCATACTTAAGCAAACAGACCTAAACAACCATTCTTAGAAGTTTAAGGGATGAGAGATGAACTTAAAAGAAAGTTTACTCCTCATCCAAAATGTGGTTTAGCCAAGCTGGGGAATCTCTTGACAAGTAAGAGTGGCAACGATCATCCTTTAACACACTTGGTGCTAATAGAAAACCCGGCCTGTTCCTAAATCGAAGTTCATGAAACACCTCCCAAACATTGAGAGAAGGCTTCAAGCAACACATCAACAACACCTAATAACGCATGAAACTTATTTGATTCATAAATTGCTTTGACAAAAGGTTTAAATTCAATTCCAAAAGACACTACTTGCTTCTTGAGAGAAGTCATGCTCTCTATTGCCCAAGACAGAACTAAGAAAGCTGCTTCTTGCATCGAAGATGTTTGAGAGAAAGCTCTTCTTGCAGGAGAAGAACCTGGCCTGTCTCATTTCTTAAAATCCAGCCACCTCCCACTCTTTTTGAAATTTTCTTCCAAGCTATTCCAATGTTATATTTTAACCATGGATGTATTCAACTTGCTTCCTAACTTTTTTTTTCTTGCTTCCTAACTTTAACGTCGACGAGTTGGTTTTTTTTTCTTTCCTTGATAGCCAGCGAGTTGGTTAATAAGGCTTTCGCAGGTTCGCTACATTATTTAAATTTGGTAAAAAAAGGTTTACAAGAAAAAATTAAAAGTGTTCAATCTATAAAATTATAAAAAATAAAGTGTAAGTTATACTATAAAAAATAAATAATAGCAAGTGAAAGGACAAATCTAAAATATAAGTTTTAATACTCTTGGTGCATATTTCAAAACCATTTAAAACGAGTACAAGATGTTTAATATAATATATAATTAAATATAAGTAATCAAATAACTTTATTATCAAAAAAAAATTATCAGTTACTTCATATTGTTAAAATATAGGTTAAAATTTAAAAGCAACCTCACTTGACAAGAACACATTATATAAAACTCAAAATTATATTTTAAAATTTAAATATAAAATTACTTTCATTGATAACTAATCGAAAAATAACTCAAGTTATTGAAAAATATATATACAATCTCGAACTATTGCAACAATATAAATTTTCAAAATCTAAAACCAATTTTTTATATATCTAATCTCGAACTATTGCAACAATATAAATTTTCACAATCTAAAAACAATTTTTAAAGAAAAATCCGCGCGTAGCGAGGGATAACCCCTAGTAATTCATTAAAAGAAAAATATTAAAAGAGTATATGATGTCAAAGAAAAAATACGTAGGAGAGAGTATATTGTCTCAAGTTTTTTTTGTTTTTAAATAATAAATTAATTAAATTAAATAATATAGGTAAGGTTATAATGAGAATTCTATATTGTTGTAAAAGGAAAATGATATGTTGATAAAAGAAGAGGTATGTTGATTAATTTTGGAGAGAGAAGGGTGTATAATCCCTTTCTCCGTTAGCAAGTGCTAGTAGGTGGTCATAAGTTTTAATTTTGAACTTCCCCATTCCTATGTTTATCCATGTCTCGGGTATTTCAATGAACGTGGTGTCATAGTTTATATTGATCACCAAAGGATGGTCTGTGATTTTGTGGTGTTCTGTGCTGGCTTTAATCTCAAAGTTCTCAATTTTGTAGAGTATACACTTTTAAGTCAAAACATTCATCTATTACCACAGGTGGCACGAAAACATGTATGGTGGTATTCTGTTGAATAATTAAGCTGTTAGTTTATTTTCAATGATGAGTATAAGACGAGGCTAACCCAAAATATAAAACAACATACCTTCTCATCAAGTAGAAGTAGGCTGGTATCGATGTATTCATTATGGTTGTGAGGATCAAAAACTTCCCAGGAGCTGATAATACGACCAATAACATATTGTGATAGTGTTCCTAGACGCAAGTTATCAAAGGAGACATATAAGGTTTCATTTCCAGTGAGTTCATCATATCTACTGTTTAATTTTGAGAAGTGAGAAG
>OVAV01001495.1:0-10580 GCA_900406375.1 Iberis amara
CAAAAATATATTATCATAAACTAATTATAATTTGATATATTCTAATTTAAATATAAATTGTATATATATATATATATATTTATGTATATATTAATTAGGTGTATAATATAACAGTTTATACACCTAATTATAAATTTAAAACATAATTTCTTTTTAATAATTTTATTTATTTATTAAAAGTTACAGTCACAGCTTCTACAGTTTTAGTTACCAATCAAACTTTTATTTTCATTTAAAACAAAAAGTCACAGTTCTTACAGCCAAAATCTCTACAGCCAAAAGCCTACAGTCACCGCATTTACCAATCGGCCCCTATATCTTTTGAAATGGAGTAGACAACGCTGAATAAAACATAACGGTCAAAAGATCTAGGACATGAACCGCAAGGTACTTAAGACGTAATGGAATTTGCGGTTATAACCCCCGTCAAAATCGTTGAATCCACAAACGTGTACATGTCTAAATTTTCATACATTAGATTAGCTTTTATTGCGAAGGTCATTTTCTTTTCATAATTTTATGCATTGATAGTTGTTAAAAAAAATTATTTTATTTAGTCCTACGTGCAATAGGCCATTATTTTCTGAACAAATTAAGAACTTACGAAGCCATGTTCAAGTTGGCTAAATGTTAAAATATTTCTTCCTACAAGGCTAACATGACAATAACCAACGAAGTGTGTATTGAGAAAAGAAAGTACACATAGTAAGTACATCTTCTCATTTTTCATCAAATAGAAGTATATGTATTGTATGTATAAATCTTTAATTATTGTCGTGTATGGAGATTTTGAAAATGTCTTCGCCTCTTTCTCTCAAACTATTATGTGCCTAACGTAGAGTTGGTCTAATGTGGAACATATTGATAAAGTGTTGTAAAATAGCTTAACAGGATATCAAGTAGGAAGTTAGCGCACATATTTATGATCCAAAATTTTAGTGTGATAATATATAATAAAAATAAATAAAAAAACCAAATATGTGATCTGAAACTTAAGAAAAATAGGGTTTCAAAAGAAGTTTGATAACAGTTGTGGGTTTCGGAGACGCAAATTAAAAACAAAGAAAGTATGAAGTAGAATTACAAGAGTGCCAATTTTGATGAGCTTTCAATATTTTCTTTTTCTTCTATTATCATAAGTAAGGGGTATTTCTAGAGTCCAGCAATGTGTTTGTTTCAACATATTTGGTTATTTTGTACTATGTTAAACTTAATGAGACGAATGTTTGTCTATAGCTCTATAAAACTAATTAGTAGTCATGTGTTTTTTTTAATAATTTCATTGCGAGCTAACCTAGACATTTTTAAAGTTTGTGAAGATGAACTCTTTCTATAAGGTCATATCATTTTCACTTGATTTGAACTATGAAAATATGATCTTTATAATAATTGTGGTCAAATGTCTAGCTTTTAAAACGAGTATGTTTAGTTATCATAAAGAAAATGAGACTAATTAAGAAAAATAAAAACACATTGATATCATCAATGTATAAAGTTTTACGCAATGATCAATGATCAACAGTCCATTCTAAGAGTATAAAGAACAAATTTAATTGAAAAGTTTTTAAAATATTATCGACAAAACTTTTTCCATATGAAATTTTAACATAAGTCCACGCGTAGACTACATACTAATATTTCCAATTTAATAAGTTTAGTAAAAATATTTCGTATATTCTACTTTCAACGAAAATGTTTTAAAATTCTCAAACAAATCTATTGTTTCATCTTTTTATTGATTTCTTCAAGGATTCATATTCAATTTTCTAGAAACATAAATATGTTTTTGAATAACAAAGCGACATAGCAAGGATACGAGAGGGAATGTATTAGTGTTCTCTTTAAAGTTTGTGTTCTTCTTTCGACTTGATTTATAGATTCTACTCTATTTACCAATTTTCTTATTCTATTTTGGATATTACTGCTTTGTAAGGGTGATTTTAGAAGCTAAAGTGACTAAGTTTAAGTTGTAAATCTTGAGATTAATGAGTCTATTGTTGTCTACTAATTAGTTCAAATTTGTTTGGTTTAAGACAAGAAGTTTCTTATTGTTTCTGAAAGAATGTTAAATGTCTGAGTTTGATTGACTTCTTTGTTAGTTGTTTAAGGTTAAGAGTAACTTTTTGTATTGGAAGAAATGAAGGGAAAAAAGGAGAAAATGGAACTACAGAGGCAAAGTTTGTGTTACAATGGGGAGAAAGAAAAAGAGTTAGATGTATGAAACTTAAGAAAGATCTAAACTTCACAAATGGCAAGTCCACTTATTGTTTAACTAAACGAAAACTCATATCACTATATCACAACGAGGCTTTCCTTCTAGAAATTTTAATCGTCCAAACAAGTAAACTTTTTATAAAAGAGCTCTTCACTTTTTGAGTGATTCTTCTTCTATAAAACTAAGGGTGGACATTCGGGTTTTCGGGTCGAGTTCAAGTTTTTCCGGTATAGAAGTTTACTACCCATATAATTATATAAGATCCGAAAATTTTCAGGTCAGGTTCGGGTTGTGTGACTTGTGTCATGTCTGGTTCGGGTTCAAGTCAGATCAACACTATGAGAATCGATTTATATCCGAAATTTTTGGATCCCAATTGGTTCAGGTAACGAAGACCCGTATATATCCGAAATATATAAAAATATTCGAAATAGTTAGATCGGTAATTAGGAAAAGATAGATATAACTTTACACAAACCCCCCGCGTGTATACGCGGGTGATCAACTAGTAATAATAATAATTAAACTCGAAAAAGTGTTTGAATCCAACCCATTGCACTTGTTAGAGAACAAGAGTTAGATTCTATAGCATATTTTGCATTTTTCCCCTGCAAAATCGGCATTTAATAAGATATGATCCATCGTATTCATTTGCTTCGTTCAACAGTTTTACAAGTTCCATTAATAAATATATTATGCATCTTTCTTACTTTTATTTTTCAGTCTTCACGTGACTCTGAGCTTTCCAGTCCGACAGCTACTCTCTCTCATTTCTTACATCCCTTTGTCACGTACCTCCTGCTCTCTTCACCTCCCTCTAGATTTTTATAGATGCAACCAAATCTTATATTTCAAATTTCAGACATGCATTGACATGTTTCTTTAACACATTTCAAAAGAAACAATGCTTCGTTGTAACTTCCCCATTTCTGGCTTTCTTTTCTTCTTCTTCTTCTTCTTCTTTGCCATTGTTTCTTCTTCTTCTTCCTCCAACCGCACTAAACGCGCGTTTCCTCACCGTGACGCTTTTTCTCTATTACTCTTCAAATCCAAAGCCGATATATGGAACAAACTCGGCTTCTTCAGCAACACGAGCTCCTCTTTCTGTCAATGGTGGGGTGTTACGTGCTACGGCAACAAAGTGGTTCGTCTCGTACTCGAAGACATTTATCTTGGAGGTCAACTCGCTCCTGACTCAGTCAATAAACTCGACCAGCTCCGAGTTCTAAGCCTCAAGAACAACTCGCTAACCGGACCTTTACCCGATCTTTCCGGTTTGGTTAATCTCAAATCGCTATTTCTCGATCACAACACTTTCTCCGGTTCGTTTCCACTCTCGGTTCTCGAGCTCCACCGCTTAAGAACCCTCGATTTCTCCTTCAACAACCTCACCGGTCCAATCCCTTCCGGTTTAATCTCTTCCGACCGGTTGATTTACCTCCGTCTCGATTCTAACTGGTTTAACGGTACCGTCCCTGCTCTAAACCAATCCTCGCTTCGTTCTTTCAATGTTTCGGTTAATAATTTAACCGGTCCAGTACCGGTAACCGCCGTTCTCTTACGATTCGGCATTTCATCTTTTCTCCAAAACCCTAATCTCTGCGGTGAGATCGTCCACAAGGAATGTCACCCAAGGCCGAAGTTTTTCAGCCAGTCGCCGCCGGAAAAAGTGGCACCACCGCCTGCTAAGGTACTCGGTCAGATCGCGCAAGTAGGAGGAGCTGGACTGTCCCGGCCGAATAATGGCAAACATTCGCGATCCTTGGTGATTCTAGGGTTTCTAATGGGCGCTCTACTCCTAATTGTCTCCGTGGCTTGCTTAATCGGCGCCGTGAAGAGGCAGAGAGACAATAAAGATAAGGAGAAAGGGAAAGAATCGACGNGCGGAAGTAGCGGCGGCGATACAAATGGAGCAAGAGAGTGAGATGGAGGAGAAGGTGAAGAAGCTACAAGCGGCGAAGAGTGGGAGCTTAGTATTCTGTGCGGGAGAAGCACACGTGTATACAATGGACCAGCTAATGACAGCATCGGCTGAATTATTGGGAAGAGGTACTGTGGGGACCACTTATAAGGCATTGCTTGACAGCCGTCTGATCGTTACGGTGAAGAGGCTAGATGCCATTAGATTGGCGGGGGGAGGGAGAGAGAAGTTTGAGCGTCACATGGAATCAGTTGGAGCATTAGGGCATCCGAATCTGGTCCCACTCAGGGCTTATTTCCAGGCAAAGGAAGAGAGACTGTTGATCTATGATTATCTGCCAAATGGCAGTCTCTCCTCTCTCGTCCACGGTACGCCCTCACGCATGTGATTACACATATCTTAGTAGATTACTAACATTATAACTTTATTAAATGCCTTGTAGATTCAAGCACTGACTTCTTTGGTTTGTGATAAATTTGTGCTTACAAGTTACGAGGTCATAATAGTTCTTCACTCACTTTTTTAAACTTTGCTATACAGTCGGCTTACTGGCCACATGTAGTCTTGGTATAATGAAGAATTGTGCAATCTAGTTTATAGATTTTCTTGGTATGGTTTTTGTTTTTGTAGGACTTTAAACCAAATCAAACTGATTTGTAATTCGGTTTACAAATATGAATTTTTAATAAATTTTCATTTATTTGAGGATTTATGTTTTTTTGGTTTCAAATAATAAAACAAATCAATTTAAAAAGCAACCTTTTGGCTATTTCAGTTTGGTTTTTGTCGGTTTGGTTTATAGATCCATCCCTAGCAAAGATGAATCGGAAGGATTTGATTTTCTTGACAAGTTGAGCAATGAGGAGCTTACGTTAAACGTATATTTGATGGTGTGTAGGTACGAAATCATCGAGGGCAAAGCCATTGCACTGGACATCTTGCTTAAAGATAGCAGAAGATGTAGCTCAGGGTCTCTCCTACATCCACCAAGCATGGCAACTAGTACACGGTAATCTCAAATCCTCCAATGTCCTTCTGGGACCAGACTTCGAAGCTTGTATCGCAGACTACTGTCTCGTGGCTCTTGCAACAAACCCTCCTCTAACATCCAATGATAGTCATGAAGACGCTGATGCAGCAGCTTATAAAGCCCCTGAAGCTCGACACAAAACTTTGAGTTATCAATCAGTTAAAGCCGATGTTTACTCGTTTGGGATACTTGTGTTGGAGCTTTTGACAGGGAAGCGACCTTCGACGCTTCCAGTTTTGCCATTGGATGAGATGATGGAATGGGTGAAGAAAGTTAGAGAGGAAAGTGAGACGAATGGGAATTGGCGAGAGGGTAAGGATAAATTTACGATGTTGACGGAAGTGGCGGTGGCTTGTAGCTTAGCATCGCCAGATAAGAGGCCGACAATGTGGCAAGTGTTGAAGATGTTGCAGGAGATTAAAGAAACAGCTGTTATGGAAGAGTGTGAACTTGTAATGGATTCTACTAATTCTGGAAGCTCCTAAGGACAGTTTATTTTTCCCTTTCTTCCATGTCTTTTTAACTAATCTTAAAACTATAGTAGAACAGTGGCGATTTTAGTCTAATGCTACGGTTCCTGACCCGTTTTACTACTTGTCTTCATATCTTCATTATCATTATTTTTCAGAGTGGAATTTGAGTATTCTAGTTTGTGTTCACATGTTCAAGCACTTCCAAATATCTATCTTAATTACATTAGCCACTAGCCAGTAATGCGAAACAATTCTTGAAATCACTCAAAGTTTGCTATAAATCTCTCTAAACATATTTCAAGTTATTCATTCTTGTATGATTGAAGCTTTCGACACTTTGGCGATCGGATTTGTGTTGTGGTTTGTTCGGTAGAAGTTGTCAGGTTGTTGGTTTTGGAACTTGTGTTTATTGTTGTTGGAGTTAACACCTCACCAAGATCATGATCAACACAAAAGAACTCCAAGAAGAATCAACTAACACAATGAAAACAATCAGAAATTGAGCAAAGAATGAAAACAGAACAAGTAAGAACACAATGGCTTTGTTATCCCAGTTCAGCCGCAATGCAGTCTACGTCTGGGCCGAGACCTTCCTCGGAATCCACTAGCTTCAAGATCAACGCAATGGTGAACTGTGTATCACCTTATTCACTCACCAACCCAATCTCTCTAGCTCACAAGTTACAACTTCAGATTCTCTCCCTCACTCAATCTTAGTCTATGAAACCATAAATTAAGAAGAGAAAATGATAACCCGTTACCAACAAAGAAGAGAAACCTCAAATATATAAAGATCCTAACAAAAATCTCTAACCAATTTCTCTAACTTCTCCAACGGCACAAGGAGCTGACAAACTTGAGCTTGAGCTTGACTGAAGACTATGGAATAAGCATAGACTGATGCCAAACATATGAAACCCGGTTCAAATCAATTATGACATTAAACCAGATTTCTAAACCAGCTAAATTTGATTTGAGATATAAACAAATTCTAACAAACTCCACCTTGGTTATATCTTCAAACCAAACTAACAACTGCTTACTCCTTCTTCAACTGTGGACTCCTGGTCTCGGCTACATGCCTTCTCATCCAGAGAAGACACCCAATAGATTCAATAATTCTTTGAACCTATTGACTGCTAGAACTTTAGTGAAGATGTCGGTTGGATTTACACTTGTATGAATCTTTGATACCTTCATAGAACCATCTTCAACCACATCTCTAACATAATGAACCTTGGTTGATATATGTTTTGTACGTTCATGATGCACATTGTTCCTTGCTAGTGCTAAGGCACTTTGTGAATCACAAAAAATTTCAACAAATTCTTGACTATAACCAAACTCTTCACACAACTCCTTTAACCACACTGCCTCTTTAGCTGCCTCTGTTAATGCAATGTACTTTGACTTCGTAGTTGACAGAGCTATAATTCTTTGTAAACACGACTTCCAGCTAATAGCACAACCCCCAGACACAAATGAATAACTTGTCAGTGACCTTCTTCTATCCAAATCTGCAGCACAGTCAGCATCACAATACCCCCATACCTTAAACTTTGTCCCTTTCCTGAATACTAACCAAGTATTGTATGATCCTTTTACATATCTCAATACCCATTTTACTGCATTCCAATGTGATTTGATTGAACTACTCATATATCTGCTAATGACTCCTACTGGATAAGCTAGGTCTGGCATGGTTCCTATCATTTCATACATAAGGCTACCTACTGCATTACAATAAGGGACTGACCTCATATAGTCTGCATCAGCTTCCATCTGATCTTCTGTTGCAGTTGTTAACCTTATGAGAGCTCCTAGTGGTGTGTGAACTGCCTTGGCTTGATCCATGTTGAAACTTCTTAGTACCTTCTGAAGATACTCTGCTTGAGATAATCTTAACCAACCTTCTTCTCTGTTTCTTGTGATGTCAATACCCATAATTCTCTTTGCTGCACCAAGATCTTTCATATCAAATCTGCTATTCAGCTGCTCCTTCAGTTTTGTAATTGTCTTTATATCTCTGCAAGCTACAAGCATGTCATCTACGTATAGGAGAAGTTCGATGAACACACTTGATTATTGCTTAATGTATACACACCGATCCTTTACACTTCTTTTGAAGCCTATCTCCAGCATAAAATTGTTGAACTTCTGATTCCATTGTCTTGGGCTTTGTTTAAGGCCATAAAGAGATTTCTTGAGTAAACACACACGCCATGCTTTCTCTTTCACTTCATAACCTTCATGTTGTGACATATAGATTTCTTCCTCAAGATCTCTATGGAGGAAAGTTGTTTTTACATCTAATTGTTCAAGCTCCAGGTTCTCTTGAGCCACAATTGATATGAGAAATCTAATGGACACATGTTTTACCACGGGTGAGAAGATTTCACTATAGTCTAGACCTTCTTTCTGAGAGAATTTTTTTGCCACCAACCTAGCTTTGTACCTAGGAGCTTCAACACCAGGAATCCCATGCTTCCTTTTGAAGATCCATTTACAACCAATTATTTTCCTATCTGTTGGTTTCTTCACTAGTGTCCATGTGTTGTTTGCANTATGAGAAATCTAATGGACACATGTTTTACCACGGGTGAGAAGATTTCACTATAGTCTAGACCTTCTTTCTGAGAGAATTTTTTTGCCACCAACCTAGCTTTGTACCTAGGAGCTTCAACACCAGGAATCCCATGCTTCCTTTTGAAGATCCATTTACAACCAATTATTTTCCTATCTGTTGGTTTCTTCACTAGTGTCCATGTGTTGTTTGCATAAAGGGATTTCATCTCTTCATCACAAGCTTCTTTCCACTTACTCTTAACTAGATCTCTCATTGCTTCTTGGAAATTTCTTGGTTCTGATGTATCAGAAACCTCAGAGACTGACATGGTATAGTTTTCAAAATCTTCTTCATCAAACCTTGTTGGAGGCCTGGTGACTCTTCTTGATCCGTCTCTTGCCAGCCAGTAACTTCCTGGATCATTTTCCTCTTCTGCAAAGTCATCTCCATCTGCATGATTTCCAGGATAACTTGAAGAACCTCCTATATATTGTTGTATACTGGTATCTTCTTGATTTTCTCCACCAGAACGTGTATTACTCCCCTGGGCATCAGTTACTTCAAACTCCAAAAACTGTATGTCATCCTGAATGGATTTTTTGTTTTCTTTGCTAAGTCCTTGTAACACTCATCTTCTTTGAATATCACGTTTCTACTTAAGATGCTTTTCTTATCATCAAGACTCCATATTTTGTACCTTTTACACCATATGGGTGACCAATGAATATACCCTTCTTAGCCCTTGGTTGAAGCTTTCCATCATTAGTATGAAAGTAACAAACACACCCAAATTTCTTCAGGTGACTATAGCTTGGTGCTTTATTTGACCACACTTCCTCTGGAATTTTACCTTCTATTGCGGATGATGGAACCATGTTTATAACATGAACTGTTGTGTTAACAGCTTCAGCCTAGAAGCCTTTGGGTAAACCTGACTCACTTAGACAACTTCTGACCTTGTCCAAGATTGTTCTATTCATTCTTTCCACCACACCATTCTGCTGAGGGGTGTGGGGAATTGACTTGTGCCTTGATATGCCACTTGCTGTACACAGATCTTCAAATTCTTTGTTGCAAAACTCTAACCCATTATCTGTCCTTAGTTTCTTCACCTTGTTACCTATTTGATTTTCAACCAGCACTTTCCATTCTTTGAATTTTTCTACTGCTTGATCCTTTGACCTGAGAAAGTTTACCCATACATTTCTAGAAAAATCATCAATAATTAAAAGAAAGTAGTGGCACTTACCTATTGATGGTGGAACTGTTGGGGCTCCCCAGAGATCAGCATGAATTTATTCTAGGCAGGCTTTGCTAATATGTTTACCAGTTGAGAAACTAGACTTGTGTGACTTACCAAAAATGAAACTTTCACATAATTGAAGACTTGAGATTTTCTTCCCATCTATGTACCCTTTCTTTACCAGTGAATCAAGTCCCTTTTGACTCACATGACCCAGTCTTCTATGCCACAAGGCTGTGTCATCCTTTTGAATTATTGAGTGGACTTCTCCTGAACAAGTGTTTCCCTTCAGAAAATATAGCATGCCCTTTCTAGTTGCTTCCAGAACCACCCTGTCTCCCTTTGAAACCTTGAGAAGACCATTCTCTGATGAGAACTTGCAGCCTTGACTCTCAAAAGTTCCTAGTGACAATAGATTCCTTTATACTTGGGAAACATATCTGACATCTTTGATTAAGATGCTTGAGCCATTTGTTCTTGTTATTTTTATTGTCCCTATACCTTTCACTTGAGATGTGCTTTCATTAGCCATCCTTACAAATCCTCCATCTATGTTTCTAATTTCAGTAAACCAGTCCTTTATGGGATTCATATGATACATACATGCAGTATCTAGTACCCATACCTCATTGAAATCATGCTGTTCCACCACATTTACTTCTGAAACCGTTAAATATTCCATATACTCTATGCAGCTGTTGGTTGATGCTTCTGCTTTAGGCTTGGTTTTACCTTTAGATTTACCTTTCTTTGGACATTTGTTTTTGAAATGGCCTTCCTCACCACACGACCAACATGTCACTACTTTGTCCTTTGACTTACCCTTGGCCTTTCCTTTTTGCTTGTCTTTGTTGATGGCTTTGTTGTTCTTTCCCTTCTGGTTTCCTCCAGTATACAGAGCCTCTGCAGAAGACTTTGTAGCTTTACCAATAGAACCAAGCTCCAGTTGCTTTGAGTTGATTGCAGAGATTACTTCTTCTAACGTCAATGTAATTTTTCCATATCTCAATGTATCCTCAAGTGATCAAATTGTTTGGGAAGAGACATGAGGAGGAGAATAGCTTGATCCTCATCCGTAATGTTAACCATGACGTTACTTAAATCTGTAATCAATCTCAAGAACTCATCAATA
>OVAV01001496.1:0-12431 GCA_900406375.1 Iberis amara
TATTTATTATATAAACCATTTAATAATAAAATTATTTTTTTTATTAAAAATATAAGATCCGTCAGAAACCCGTCAGGATTTATTGACGGATCTAATCTGTCAGGAATTTACCCACCAGACTGTCTGTCAGGAATCCATCAGGAATTCATGACGGATAGTTACTTACGGATTCCTGACGGATAGGTTGTTGACGGATAATCAATTACTGACCATATGTTCCTGACGGACCAAATCCGTCACGAATCCNGGTTTTGTCCGTCAGGTTTTCGCTGTTTTCTTGTAGTGATTATTAGATGTGCACAATGAACATGCAGTTTGTATACAATGAAGATAATGCAGTCTGTGTACAATGACTTGTACACAAGATTATGAAGCCGTACACAAATTGCATGATCAACATCGTCAAATGGATTAGCATTGTGTACACAGAATATTAAAACAATATATAAACATTAAGAGAAGGGTTTCATTGAATGATAATATAAAAATAAAGAAAATTTTGTTTTTTTAGTGTGTCCAAATTAAACAAGACAAATGTCTATTTATAGAGTATAAAAAGTTAAGACTTTTAGTATAATATTTAAAATTTTTAAATATATATCAACTAATTGATTTTAAAGATTGAAGGTAAAAGAAAAACAAATAAAATTTTTTGACACATGTCATAAGAGAGGAAAAAAATGTAGAGTGTAATTATATAGAAAAATAAGGGTATAATAGAGAAAAAAGTTTTATCTTTCATCACCAAAATGCACCAATAGCACAAAGTCAATCAAAGTGTAATTATTTTCTCAAAAGTGCACCTAAATAAAATTTACCCTTTTCTCTTATAGTTATTTATTGTGTATTAAAAAATTATATTTTTATTTGAAATTTTTTCTCATATATAAAATATACACGTCTAAATTTTTATCATTGAATTCGATATTAAATAATTATCTAACGTAAAAAATAAATCAGTTTCAAAAGATAAATATTGTTTTCTAAAACTATCTATACCATTTATTGAGAAGTGATTTGCTTACGTGTCGGCTTGTGGTTAACTCTTGCGGATTAACTAAATTACTCTTTTGCCATTAATGAACCTTGGCAAATTTGTCTTTTTCATTTTAATTTTTTTTAATTAAACTATAATTTAAATTATTTTAATCCGAAAATTTTTCTCTATATTTTTATGGTAATTTTACTTTTTTAAAAATTTGGTTATATTCGAAAGATTAATTAAGTACTTCCAATATTTTTAGGGTTTTGTGCTCCTATAAATACCTTACATCCTTTACTATTTCTACGTTTTTTTTTTCTTTTAGGTTTTATCGTTTTAACGTTTTTAGGGTTTGTTCTTTTGGTCTCTTAGGTTTTGTTCAGATTTTATGTTGCATTTTCATATTTTAATTTTATTTTTATGTTCTTTGATTTTAATTTATTGTTTGTGTTGTTTTTACAGTTTGCAATTTGCATTGAAGAGAACTGAAGATGGTTATGCTACAGCCTCTAAAACTACAATTATCCATACTTTCATCTTGGTCTGCTTCTCAATCTTCGTAAACTCTGCTACTTTTTCATCTTCCTGATGAATTCTCACAAAACTAAAGGTTGGTTTTGTGTCCACTAGGTGAATTTAGATGATAGTTTTCCTGCACAACAAAAACTTTTCTTCCCTTTTGATTCATAGTGGGAAAAAACTTCTCTGCCGTATTTGTTTAACAATAAAAACTTTGTGTCCATGAACTGCATGAATCCAACGATAACCTAACAAGAAGAAGAGTAATTAACTCTATCACGTTATCTTTATCTGTAGAATTATGCGTGGAGATTCTTTTCCTGTCTCGATATCTCTATAATGGCCAAAACACCTTATTAACGCATACTATCACGTTGTACCTAATATAAACCTTTGAATCCGATCTGATAAGATCTTATTTCTTTTGTTCGTTTATGTAGTCACTGTGTCGGGATTAGAAACAGGAAGAAAAGAAGAACAGTGATCGGAAACAGATCAGAAGATAAGAAAAAGAAAGAGAATCGCACTAGAAATCCGTAACTCGGTAATGTTCATCTTTTTAAAATTTTATTATATATTTATGATTTTATTTTGTACATCAATTTATTTTATAAATTTTTCTTTATTTTTTGTTATAATTATTTCTAAAAGTATAAATATTTCTAAAATTTTATTTGTTATTATCTTTTTAGAATATATATATTTTAATTAAAAAATACCTTCTAATAATAATATTTTATTATATATATAATTTTTGATAATTGTTATTTTTTATGAAATTATCAACTTTTCTCTTTATAAAATGAAATATTTTATACATTTTTTGTTAATAATGTTTATGTCAAAATAACAGAGATTGAGTGCTTAAACAACTTATCTTACAAATATTTTTAAAAAATATTTTTTATGTCAAAATAAATAGAAATTGAATGATTAAAAATTATTGTCCGAAAACTAACCGAACATGAAATCATGTCATTTGATCGTTAGAGGTTTTGTGTTCAAATTTTTTGTATACTTTATTGTAAATTGTTTAATCTATGTTATTTTGACACAATTTTCTATCTATTTTTTTTAATAATTCTTTTCAAAATTATATATACTCTATTTATTTTTTTATAAAAATATATTTTTTAATTAATATGACCTTTAAACAATAAATTTACAATTTAGATATTACATTATTATCTTATGGTATATTTACTTTTTTATTTACTTATTTTTATTGAATTCATCTTTTATTTTAGTATATTATTTCTACAATAGATTTGTATATAAAAGTATACATATTTCCAAAAATTTATTTGTTCATATCTTTTTAGAATATCTAAATTATCTTAGTCCGAAATTAATTTTTAAATATATTTAATGTGTTATATTTTATTCTATAATTTTTGAAATGTATATAAGTTTGTTTAGAAAATATTACTTTATACTAAATATTTGGTTATATCTCAATAAATTATTGTTTCTAAAATTTTAAGCTTTATTATGTCTATAAATACTTGCAATTTTTCATAATTCTCTACGTTTTAAGGTTCTTACAAAATTACCTTAAAACACGATAACATTATAGTAACTTAAAACATTAACTTACGTATCCATTAGAAGCGTTAACTCCACTTTTCTAAGTGTTTGATTCGATTGTGAGCGAACATCACTTTTTTGCACTTTAACAACGTATCCAATTGCATCTATAAGGTAAAATAAAAATTATAATAATAAAATTGCATTATATATAATAATTTTCGATGATTATTATTTTTTGTTAAATATATCAAATTTTTCTATATACAAACTAAATTATTTTAAAAATATTTTTTTAAAAAATACTTTTGTATGTCAAAGTAAACAGAAATTGAGTGATTAAACATTATGGTCCGAAAACTAACCGAACATGAAATCCAATCATTTGATCATTAGAGGTTTTGTATTCAAATTGTTTTTATACTTTAATATAAATTATTTAATCTATGTTATTTTGTCATGATTTTTTGTCTATTTTCAATTTTTGATAATTCTTTTCAAGATTATATGTACTATAAAATACATATTTTAATTAGTGACCTTTTAACAATAAATTTACAAATTAGATATTTCCATTATTATCTTATGGTATATTTACTTTTTTGTTTTTACTTATTTTTATTGAATGCATCTTTTATTTTAATATATTATTTCTATAATTGGTGTGTATATAAAAGTATACGTATTTTCAAAACTTTATTTGTTATATATTTTTAGAATATCTAAATTATCTTAGTTCGTAATTAATTTTTAAATATATTTAATGTGTTATATTTATTCCAAAATTTTTGAAATGTATATATGTTTGTTAAGAAAATATTACTTTATACCAAATATTCGGTTATAGATCAATAAATTATTGTTTTTAAAATTTTAGGCTTTATTATGTTTATAAATACTTCCAATATATACCATTAAATGAGAAGTGAAAAGTTTACGTGTCGGCTTTACTCTTAATGAAATTTGTCCTTTTAAATTTGTGCCCATAATTAAAATCGACCTTTTCGTTTTAAATAATTTTTTTAATTAAAAATTTTAATTCCAGATTATATTTAAAAAATATTTGATGTGGTATTTTTGTTATGAAAATATTACATTTATGAAATTCGAAGATATTCTAATAAAAGTACATTATTAAAAGTATAAATTACATGAAAATGTCAGTCGGTAAAATGATAATACGTGTACTGAGAAAATTGACATTATTTTATGAATAAATAATATGAATAAAAATAAAATCTAAAAAATCAAGTTATAAAGAACATATAGAATATTAATTTATAATCTATTATTTAAATTTATTGTATTTCATATTTTATAAATTTCTAAAATATCATTTTATAACTTTATTATTAAAAAATTGTATTTTATATAATAGATAGCTTAATAAATAGTTTTAAAATTTTATCACATTTATAGAGTTGATCATACTCGTACAAGGTGCGAGTAAATCATAAAGGCGCGAGTAAATCATCTANATTAAAAAATTGTATTTTTATATAATAGATAGCTTAATAAATAGTTTTAAAATTTTATCACATTTATAGAGTTGATCATACTCGCACAAGGTGCGAGTAAATCATAAAGGCGCGAGTAAATCATCTAGTTGATGCTTATTTTAATTAAAATATTTGTTAGATTTGAAATATATATTTTGGAATCTATGTAGGATTGATTATAGAGGTTTCTAATATATAATTGAATTTTGTACATTTGTAGTTGCGGGTTACAAAAAAAACACAATTCATATATAAGAGTATTATTGTAGTCTTTGTAGAACGTAATTATTATATAGACCATAATCACACATATAATTATATACAATCTAAATATTTTTTTATGCCCATAGATCCTAATCTAATAGTTTATAAAGTCAAAAATGTGTTCAAAATCCAACATGATAGGAAAAATAAAAAAAATAACTATAAAGAATCTTCTAAAAATTCTAGAACAAATATCTTTTTCTGTTTAATTCTTGTAAATTAGGAAATATACAATCCTTGAGTAAATTAGTTAACTCGCTAAAATAAATTATTTAAAATAAAAAAACAACACGCCAAAATAACTTACTAACAAATAAATGATATGCTAAAATAACTTAGTAAAAGCAATAAATAACGTGCTAAAATAATTTAGATAAAAAAAACTTAAATAACGCACAGAATTTCAAATTGACTTATGGTTTATTATATTAACCTCAAATTATGCTTTCTTAAATTATTAGTCAAACTTTAGTGGTAAATGACTCATAGCTGTGAGTTCCGCCACCTGGGTTAGAATTCCGGCCACCGTCAATTAACATGGGATGAATTCGGCGGCCCTCCTGGATACCCTTGGCGACTGCGGACGCTTTGGGACTAGTCAGAATCCTTCGGGGCTCCGGATACCAGGATCATCAAAAAAAAAATATATCAGATATAAAAACATTANGTAAGTTGTATAAATACACACAGGCTCCGAAAAAAATCATGTCTCAGTGTTGTGTTTTTTTTTTGTCATCTATTGAATTTTAGTATAACCAATAAAGTNATAAGTTGTATAAATACACACAGGCTCCGAAAAAAATCATGTCTCAGTGTTGTGTTTTTTTTGTCATCTATTGAATTTTAGTATAACCAATAAAGTGTTAGACCAAAAAAAAAAAAAACCAATAAAGGTTTACAAAACGAACATCCAAAACCCACAAATTTCGACTACTAAAATCTCAAATCTTATAAGACAAAATCCGGCAATCCGGAAGCCAAAGAGCAAAAACAACTTGGAAAAGGCTAAACTGAAAAATTAACCTTTTTGCCTAATAAATCTACCAAGACTTCCCAAAATCAGAAACCAAAAAACAGAAGAAAATCCGACTAAATGGTTCAATCAGACGATCACATAGACTTCTGCTACACGTGTCTTCACTAAAATTTTGAAGATTTCTGAAGAGAAAAGCAATGTACTTTCTAAAGAAGCTAAACGGACTTCGTGAGATGAATAAATAGTCGGATGCCGAATTCGGATAAGACGAGACGAAGCGCCATAAAACCGGTATATAGAAGACATAAAAGACATATCTTGCTTTGAATATGAAAGTTAGATCTTGTGGAAGAGGCTCAAATCTACTTAACTGATTCATCTTGAAAGTTAAAAAAATCAGTCCGATAAAGCTGGAGAAAATTGCATCAGACGAAACAAAACAAAGAGGGACAAAACTCAGAGCCAAAAACAGACAAAGCCACACCAACAAACCCGAACAAATTTACAACGAAACCGAGGCCAAAGATGAACACTAAAACTATGAGATTGCAAGAACTAATCTCATAGTTTAATTGGAAATCCTCAATTGATCTTTCATAAGGTCAAAGACACAAATGGAATAAAAAACTCTTAATTGGAAAGTGGATTTGTTAGAAAAACCCTAGCTTCTCGATCACGCTTCCGCTGCCAGTGCAGTCGGCGGCCATGGTCGACGATCCTCCTCCTCCTACTGAATCTCACCAGCCTTCTCGCCCGAATTCAACCTGGGCCTCTGTTGCTGCTTCCTCATCCTCCTCTCTCCACAAACAGCAGATTGATGCCACACTTGTGGATGGATCTATCTCTCTGGATATCTCAGATGATATTCTTCAGAACCAAGAGTACCTCTGGACTCCGTTTCTCATTGGAAAATTTCTAGATGTAGCCCCTCATGTTGCAAAAGTTCATGTCATAGTCAATAAGATTTGGACCTTCGGCAATAAATCTACCAAAATTGATGTTCACGTCATCGATCCAACTACATACAAATTTCGTATTCCTGACCTCTCAACTCGCAGGAAGATATTGTCCCGAGGTTTGTGGAGCATAGCATATGTCCCAGTTGTTATGTCTGAATGTAGTCCATCCATACTATCAACTCAACCATCTCTTAAATCTATCCCACTGTGGATGGATTTTCACAATGTTCCAAGTCAATTTCTATCTATTAAAGGTCTCCAATGGGTCGCTAGTGCGGTTGGGGATCCAAAACATCTCCACCCTACTACACTTGCTTTCAATAGCTTTGATAAAGCCAGTGTGTTTATCCACATGGACCCGACTAAGGAGCTACCAAAGAAGATCAAGATGGACAACAAAAAAGGCTTTACTGCCGACATTGATGTCTCATTTCCTTGGATTCCTCCACGTTGCTCTTCATGCTCAAAGTGGGGACACTTACATTCAGCCTGCCTCCAAAAAGTATTGCTTCAGGACCCACCATCTACTATTACCCATCCCACTGCTGTAATTGAAACAGAGGTTGCAGCTAATATAGTCATTGACTCTACCACTCAACACAACACTTCTGCTCCTCCATCTGATATGGTCGTAGAAGATATAGTCTCTACCCTGCCCAATCCAGCAAGTGATGAGAACTGGACTGAAGTTTCACCTGGCCGCTCTCGCCAAGAAACAAGGACACTTCCAGGAACACACAGAGATAATTCAGTAACCATTTCTCCATCTCGCTTCTCTGCTCTTCTTGAGGAAGGGGAGGTGGAAACTTCAACTTCAGAACAAAACTTAGTTGAAAATCGTCATGATGTCACAGGCTCTCAAAAAGCAATTGAGACTTCTCCTGAATCATCAACTGAACCTGGCTCCATCTGCCCATCTATCCCAAGAGCTACTAAACCTGCCACCAAATCCAGTTCTTATTCTACAGTTGTTCCACTTAAGGATAAAGTTGTTTCTTCTCATAGGGGAAGGCGTGGCACTAACAAGAAATAATATGTCGGGTTTCTCTTGGAATGTACGAGGTTTCAATAAGTCTTCTAAACATACAGCGATTCACAATTGGATCCAATCTGCTTCATTATCCTTTGGTTGCCTACTTGAAACCCGTGTCCAAGAGAGAAAGGCGAGTCTTATATGTAATAAGGTTTTCCCTGGCTGGTCTCTTCTTTCTAATTACGAGTATAATCGCCTTGGACGTATTTGGGTGCTCTGGGATTCTTTAGTCACCGTTACCCCAATGTTTAAATCTGCTCAGCTCATTACTTGCTCTGTTACGATTCCATCGTTAAGTATTGATTTCTTCTGCTCCTTTGTATACGCTTCTAACTTTGCTGAAGAGCGTACACAATTATGGGATGATCTTTCTCATCACGGTCATCTCCCTCTGTTTTCATCTAAACCCTGGGTGGTAATGGGAGATTTCAATGAAACAAGATCCACAACTGAGCATTCTGGTACATCGCAGCTCACTACGGGTATGCGAGAGTTTCAGCATCTGCTCATCTCTACATCACTCCTCGACATAGCCTCTCGTGGATCATTTTTCACTTGGACAATAGACAAGAAGCTAATCCGATCTGTAAGAAGTTAGATCGGATCCTAGTCAACCTGTCCTGGCTTTCTGCATTACCAAATTCATATGTGATCTTCTCTCCTGGAGGTGTCTCTGATCATACTCGCTGCCAACTGCTCCTGAGCAGCCTTACATCACACACTCGTAAGCCATTCAAGTATATGACAATAGTAGGTACTCACCCAAACTTTCTATCAATAATCGATGAGCATTGGAACCTCACAGCTCCCCTCTTTGTGTCTCGCACTGCTCTACATAGATTTCACCGGAAGTTGAAATCCTTAAAACTTCCACTTCGAGTGCTTAACAGGCGTAAATTTGGCAATCTACCATTTCAAGCTGAGGCAACTTTGAATCATCTTACTGACTGCCAATCTGCAGCTTTGGCAAACCCGACCACTGCCTCTTTCACTGCTGAAACTCAAGCTATGTTACAATGGCAACATCTTTCATCTCTTGAGGAATCCTTTTACTGCCAAAAATCCAGACTGCAATGGTTAAAATTGGGGGATAAAAACAACAAGTTTTTTCACCTGGTTTCTCAAGTGCGAGCTTCGAGGAATGCTATTCGCTCTATCAATGACCAAAATGGTACACAATTAACAGCAGCAGAGGATATCAACCGCGAAGCTGTTTTGTGGTTCCAAGGATTTCTCCAATTCATTCCCCCTGATTTCTCCAGCCCATCTATAGATGATATTCAAGGACTTTTCTCTTATCGATGTCCTCAAGAATTAAAATCGTTGTTGGTCAAGGAGATCTCTTCTGAAGAAGTATTAACCCTCCTATCATCAATGCCAAATAATAAGGCTCCAGGCCCTGATGGATTCACAAAAGAATTTTTCGTAGTAGCCTGGCCAATTGTTGGGAAGGACCTAACTGTGGCAATTCAATCTTTCTTTCAGAATGGCTTCATGCCACAAGGATTGAATGCGACCATTCTGGCCCTGATTCCTAAGAAAGATGATGCAATGGAGTTCCGGGACTATAGACTAATAGCTTGCTATAACTTTGTGTATAAGCTGATTTCGAAGTTCCTAGCCAACCGGCTGCGATTGATCCTACCTGACTTTATCTGCCGAATCAAACAACATTTGTGCAAAACCGTTTACTTCTTGAGAATCTACTCTTGGCTACTGAAGTCGTTTCTGGTTATCATAAGCCAAACATAGAACCTAGATGTGCATTGAAAATTGACATTTCAAAGGCGTTTGACTCTTTGCAATGGAAGTTCATAGAAACCATTATGCAGGCCATTGAACTCCCCTTCACTTTTATAAAATGGATAATAACATGTATTTCCACGGCATGGTTCTCAGTCCAGGTAAACGGCGAACTTACTGGTTTCTTTAAGAGTAATCGGGGACTTCGTCAAGGCTGCTCTCTATCGCCATATCTATTTGTTATGGGCATGAACGTCCTCTCAGCTTTACTAGATAAATCAGCAGTTGCAAATCGTCTTGGTTACCACCCAAAGTGTCAACACACTGGTCTAACGCATTTATCCTTTGTAGACGATATCCTTATTTTTACAGATGGTTCTCTCTCTTCCATTACAGAGATTTTCGAAGTTTTTCGGCAATACTCTATCTGGTCAGGATTGCATATCAATGCAGCCAAATCCACCTTTTTTGCTGGTGGTATTGTTGCTACAGACCTTGCAGTGATTCAGTCCCGTTTTAATATGCAGCAAGGCTCATTGCCTCTAAAATATCTTGGACTGCCTTTAACGTCAAAACGTATGAAGATAACTGATTATGCTCCTTTAATAGAGAGATTGCAACTGCATTTTCATAACTGGTCCACTCGTTTCTTGTCCTTCGCTGGTCGTCTGCAGCTACTGCAATCCGTAATTCAAAGCATATCCAACTTTTGGTTCTCTGCCTTCCAACTGCCGAAACAATGTATCTCTGAAATTGAACAAATGATGGTTGTTTTCTTGTGGTCTGGCCCATCTTTAAACACTTCGAAAGCCAAAGTTGCTTGGTCTGAATTATGTTATCCGAAGTCCGAAGGTGGACTAGGTCTCAAACCGCTATCTCTGATTAATCTAATGTTTAGCTTGAAGCTTATTTGGAGAATCTTCAGCTTATCCAATTCTCTTTGGGTTGACTGGGTTAAACTCCATCTGATTAGGCAAGGTTCCATCTGGACATCTTCCTTAGGCCAAGGTTCGTGGATTTGGCAGAATCTACTTAAGCTGAGAGACATTGCTTCTTCGTATACACAAGTTAAGATTGGTAATGGTCTCTCTACCTCCTTTTGGTATGATAACTGGTGCTCTCTTGGTAGGCTTTACGACATTGTGGGATTCCATGGATTTCGTAGCCTTGGTATCCCTAAAGATGCTTCAGTTGCAGCTGCTAGTCACTCTGGCTGGGTTTTTAGACCCCAGCGATATCCTCAACTAGCCTTCCTGGTTAATTTTCTCCAAACATAGCAGGTTCCCATTGCTGACGCTGGACCAGATTTACCTCTCTGGAAGAATGCGGAGAACTCCTTTAAAGCGTCTTTCTAGACATCGGCTCTATACTCACTAATTCGACCGAGAAAGAAAACTCAAACCTGGGCAAAGATATCTTGGTTTAAGCATTCCACTTCTAAGCACTTGTTTCTTTCATGGCTAGCCTTCAAAAATCGCTTAGCCATGGGAGAGAGGATTGCTATGTGGAATAGCTCAGCGGTCTCATGTGTGTTCTGTCAGTCACCCATTGAGACCCGCAGCCATTTGTTTTTTGCTTGTCCGTATTGTTCCCAAATCTGGTCGGCAATAGCTTCTCCTATGATGCCTCTTTATTCTGATGATTGGGACCAGATCATCAACTCAATTTATACTTGGTCTGGACCTCCTGCTTCACTTCTTCTCATCAAATTAGCTTTCCAACATTGTCTCCACCAGGTTTGGTTGGAAAGGAATCATCGGAGACATGGCCATCCACCACAATCGGCTTCCATTCTTGCAAAGAAACTCAAGAAGGCTATCAGAGACAAAATCAGTAGCCTCAGAACAAATGGGATTCTACCAATCCCAAATCTAATGCAAATTTGGTTTAGTTTTGGTCATTAAGTTTTTTCATTCTTCTAATCTTATCAAAATAAACTCTTTGTAAAAAGTATTTTTTTTGTTGGAATAAAGTATAACGTTACAAAAAAAAAACTCTTAATTGTAAGCTTTCGAGGTTAAATAACTTTTATATGCGAAGATCAAGCTGACAACAGTTTAAGAAGAGAAAAATCAATCATAGTTGTTTGTTACTGGATTCTTTCGCACCACGAAAAATCGATGAATCAAAGAACAAAGATTGCATTCTCTATGCCAATAATGCGATCGACAACATCTTCTTCACCAGATTCTATAAACTAGAGCAAAGAAAAATTGAATAGCAATAGAGACAATCATATATGTTTATTATCATATTCTTTTGTGCTTTCGTCGTCGTCTCCGAGAAGGACGATATCACCGGTAACAATCTGCGTAGAGCGACAGAGATTACATGAGAGAGAAGATTTGTTTAACGGTAAAATGGTCTAAGCATCACCGGTAGTTTTGTGAAATAGTACTACGAAAGTGGTATTTTACAAATTTTCCTAAATAAATAGTATTGAAAATTATACAAAATACTACAAAATAAGTTTTTTTGTCAACACCACAAAATAAATTTAGGCAAAAGTACTTACTTGAACTACAAATTCACTTTAATTGCTCAGGTAACCCAACATTTTATTTAATTGCTGGAGATAACTCAATTTTTCATAAACCCGATTGTACCCCTCGGTCATGAACAAACAAAAAAGCTGGGAAAAAAAATTAAATAGATGAGAGAGAAAAAAGGTATCCAGTATTTACGAAAATACCACCGCGTTTTCTGAAATCAAAAAAATCTGCGCGATTTTTCAATGCAGAATTTTTTGTGTTGCAGAGTTGTTTCCGCCGATTTGTTATCGCAGAATTTTTTTTTCATTGCATATTTCTTTCGTCGCTGATTTTTGTCGCAGATTTTTTTTTTTAATTTGGCCGCAGATTTTTACGTGACGCCTNAAAAATACCACTGCGTTTTCTGAAATCAAAAAAATCTGCGCGATTTTTCAATG
>OVAV01001497.1:0-13128 GCA_900406375.1 Iberis amara
ATAATATTTTAAAATAATTATTTTTAATAATTAAATGTAATATTTTATATAATCACATTTTGCTCTATCAACCAGTAAATTATGCATATTAACAAGAGCATACAACTTCTGCATCATACTACTTATGCTGCATACAACTTCTGCTTTACTAAAAGCATTTCCANCTTTACTAAAAGCATTTCCAATCGGGGCCATAATAATGCATGGTATTAATATAATAAGTATTATTTTGAAAGTTAAAAAACATTTGTTCTGTTCCACATATTTCTATGTAATAAGTATATATCTTAACTAACTGTTTTTGTCATCAACTAAATTTTATTATAATTAATGTTATATTTAATTAAATGTTTTTTTTTTAATTTTCCAAAACATTAGCTATATTTTTCTTTTTCATGAGTTAATTTTTAACGTGAATTTCTTAAAGATAGTTTTTAATAGTTAGATATGTTAATTACGTATGTGTTCAATTAAAAAAAAAAAAGCATTAAGACATTTTATTTTTAACTATATTAAATTTTTAAAAAAATCCAAAATCAAACTGTTTTTATTTTATATAAATTGAAACTTACATATGAGACTATCTTTTAAACTATGCCTAGTTCAAAACAAGCCTAATTAGTAATTTCCAAAATAACCCAGTCATTAGTAATGGGGAAGAATAACTTATATTAATTTTTCCTCATCTCTCCGAACCAATTGAGTTTACAAATAAATTAGAAAATGAGGGGCGTTCCGAGAATCGAACTCGGGACCTCTCGCACCCAAAGCGAGAATCATACCACTAGACCAAATGCCCTCGGTGAAATCTTTACCAACAACAAAATTTATTATTGAAATCATATTTATATATGAGCCTGGCTTAGTAGAAGTCACGTGGGGATAGTGTGGCCGTCTGCTATTTTTCTCGAAGAGTTGCATAAAAGAGCCCTAAGCTTCCTGAGTTTTCCGCTCTCCCCATTTCCATTTGCCCTTCCAATTTTCCCGCCTTTGTCTTACTCTCTTCCCGCCTCTTAAATCCCTTTACTCGCCGGAGATTCCATGGTTCAGAAGCAGCAAGCCTCCGCCGCTCTAGGTGCTGAGCCGAAGAAGCGTCGTCGTGTTGCTGGTGTGTCATTTCTTCTCCATTTCTCTTATTGTTCTTTTGTTTTGCGCTTGCGATTGCCACTTGCGTAACTCCGCCTGAAATTCAGTGGTTTTGTTATGAACAGATACTGGTGTGGAGGCCAACGAGTGCATCAAAATCTATCTCGGTGCGTATTTGGGTTAAAACATTTTAGGGGATATAATTTCGTACAGAATTAGGGTTACGTTTCCTGTTCTGTACTTTTTGGTGCAATTAGTTGGTCTAACAGCCATACTCGAAGTGTTTGATTGAACTGAGTTTAAATTTCTTAGTTGGTGTGACATAATATTGTAGTCTGTTTTCATGGTGGTTGATTTTTTAGTTTCTAGCAAAGAGGAAGTGGATTCCCCTGAAATTTCCTGCGTGAAGCCGGTTGACTTGAATGATTTCTTTGATGGGGATGGCAAGATTTATGGTTACCAAGGTTTAAAGGTAACGTGCACCTATCATGTTCTGGCTATGATTTGAAGATACTAGTGCTCTTTCTAAAACTTATGTTTTCCCTTTGTTGCGTTTCTTTTCTTATATAACCTTGGCGTTAATTTATTTATGTCAGATCAATGTGTGGATTAATAGCATCTCATTACATTCATATGCTGATATTACATACCAGAGCACCGCCAATGTGAGTATTGAGTTTACTTTCAGTCTTGTTGATTCTTCATGTATGGGGTTTTAGATTGAAAAATTTACCTTGGATAATCTTTTTCTGTTATCTTATGTTTTATTTTCAAGGGAGACAAAGGCATCACGGACCTCAAATCTGCTTTACAGGTACTACTTAACTTCCATGTCTCATCTTATCTGATGTTCCCAGCATTTTTAATTTGTATTTTCTTCTTCTGATCGACTGCTTCATTCCATTCAGAACATATTTGCTGAGACCATTGTTGATAACAAGGAAAAATTTCTGCAAACCTTTTCAACAGAGAGAGATTTTATCAGGTGCACACCGACTGGATGCTTTCATACTTATTCGAGCTTGTACTTGTATACTTTAAGATATAGAACTCTTTATAGTCTATGTATTTAAACGTTTAACTTTTTCGTTGATTTTTATAGAAATATGGTCTCAAACGGAGAGGTAATGCATTCTGGAGTGACAAATGGAAGCAGCATTAATGCTGAAGTGGCTTCTTCAGATCTCCAGGTAGGTAGTTCTCTCAGTATATGTTCCATAAACCTTATAATCTTATTGGAGAAAATTAGTTTTAGATGCCTTTATCAATAGCGAAGCTGCAGATTTTTATTTAAAATGCTTGGATCTCCTTAGGTTTTACGGATGGGAATTGATTCACCAGATGCTGGACTCCTCTATAGCCGATTGGTACCCCTTGTTCTGCTTTTTGTCGATGGTGATCACCACCCACCCTTTCTCTTTTAAGTCATCTTGAACCCTTTTGATTTCTCATGTGAGTAATTACTTTGACACTGGTCCAATTCTATCAGGCAGCAACCCAATTGATGTCACTGACCCTGACTGGGATTTATATCTCTTAATTCAAAAGAAAGAGGAAAAAGAGGATCCCGTGTATCGAGTTGTGGGCTTTACTGCAATATATAAATTCTACCGTTATCCTGACAGGTTACGGATGCGACTCAGCCAGGTATAAATATAAATTATGTTAACGATCTCAAAAATATTCTTGCAATTTTCTCAATTTGATTGTTTATGCTGATTCTTTGGGGTCTGCTTTCAGATCTTGGTTTTACCATCCTTCCAAGGAAAAGGACTTGGAAGCTATCTCGTGGAGGTAGTAAACAATGTGGCCATTACAGAAAATGTTTACGATCTGACAGTGGAAGAGCCTTCGGAAAAGTTCCAACATATTCGCACTTGCATAGACATAAAACGCTTGCGCAGTTTCGATCAAATCAAACCAGCCATTGATTCAGCCGTTCATACTCTGACAAAAGGAAAGTTATCGAAGAAAGCTCAGGTACCCCGATTCACTCCGCCTGTGAATGCCATTGAGAAAGTCCGCGAAACTCTGAAGATCAACAAGAAACAGTTCTTCAAATGCTGGGAAATCCTGATATATCTTGCGCTTGATCCTATTGACAAATACATGGAGGATTACACATCTATCATCACCAATCACGTGAGAACAGACATTCTGGGAAAAGATATAGAAACTCCAAAGAAACAGGTGGTGGATGTTCCGAGCTCGTTTGAGCCTGAAGCATCGTTTGTGGTTTTCAAGTGTCTTAATGGAGAAGAAGCTAATAGCAATGTTCAAGTTGATGAAAACAAACCGGATCAAGAGCAGCAGCTGAAGCAATTGGTTGAGGAAAGGATTCGTGAGATCAAGTTGGTTGCTGAGAAAGTCTAAGATTTGAACAGAGGCTTAAAGTCTCTAAAAAGCGTTTTGTTGAGTGATAAAATCAGAAAATTTGAACTATGATATTTAGAAAGAGAACAATATGTTTGTCTGTACTCGTTTTATAGCCTCTCTGTTATGGAAGCTTGAGTAAACTAATGTTAGTTTCGGTTTAGCGGTTTTCTTCCGGTTATGATATCATTGGACCTTATATACATATATATCGGCACAAATTGTACCAGCGACAACGGAATATGCTACCGTTTTTATTCAAAACCGGGAATTCGGTAAATGAAAACCGATTGCGATCGAACCGGAAAGGATACTCGTAAGTGGAAAACATAAGAAGAACAAATCTCGAAGGTGCTTCATGCTCTGTACAGAGGAAGAACGAATTTGTTTCATTGTCTGTTGATTTTGATATTGATTTTGAGAGTGAGGTAGGGAGAGAGAGAGAGAGAGAGAGATGGATTTGATTTCGGGAGAGAGCTCGAAGGTCTTGAGAAAACATGGCTTTAGATCGCTGAAATTGATGAGTGTGGACATGGAACAAGAACTCGGAAACGAGCCTGAGCCATTTGGTGCTGATTATGGAAGACTCGACAATGGCCTCGTCTACTACGTGCGCAGAAATTCCAAACCCAAAATGAGAGCCGCTCTAGCTCTCGCCGTTAAAGTCGGGTTAGTCTTCTTCTTTTTCGATTTTGGCGACATTTCATTTTGATTGTTCCTCGTTAAAGAATTGGTTTAACTCGACCTTGATTTTTCCGTTGAGTTAAAGAGGATTTTTCCGTTCTGATTCGAATCGTTGATTTTGTTTGTTCATTGTTCTGTGTTGATCCAACTTTTTATTGATAAAAATTCTTCTAGTGACTTCTTATGGACAAATTCGTGACATGCATGAATATAATCGTAGTGTATGAGAACGCTATATACTTTCTTTTATATTTCTAGTATTTGTGATGTTATACCAATAGTGGTATTTATGCTTCGTTTCTCTTGTAAAAAGTATAGAATTTGGATGAAGTTTAGTTAAACTATACATTCTGTTGCTGAGACACCATGTGCTTTATTGGCAGTTCAGTTTTAGAAGAGGAGGATCAGCGTGGAGTTGCTCATATTGTCGAGCATCTTGCATTTAGTGCTACAACGAGATATACAAATCATGATATTGTCAAGTTCTTAGAAAGTATCGGAGCAGAGTTTGGGCCCTGTCAAAACGCAATGACCACAGCGGATGAGACCATATACGAGTTGTTTGTCCCTGTTGATAAGCCTGAATTGCTATCTCAGGCTATTTCCATTTTAGCAGAGTTCAGCTCCGAGGTAATGTCTCTGTCAATCTCTCTGATCATTCTTTTCTTTTGTGTTTTTAGTCCATAAGAATCTGTACAAGGTTTGTTTAGATTCGAGTCTCAAAGGAAGATTTGGATAAAGAAAGAGGGGCTGTTATGGAAGAGTACCGAGGGAACCGAAATGCTACAGGAAGAATGCAAGATGCGCATTGGCAGCTGATGATGGAAAATTCAAAGGTCTGTTAGGTCCTTTGTTTATTCTTTTGTGTAGTTTAAGACAGACTCCAATGTGATCTTGAAAGACTTTCGTTTGACTATAGTATGCAGAACGTTTACCTATTGGGTTGGAGAAAGTGATCCGGTCTGTTTCTGCTGCAACTGTGAAGCGATTTTACGAGAAGTGGTATCATTTGTGCAATATGGCAGTTGTGGCTGTTGGGGATTTTCCAGATACAAAGGTACTAACTATTCCCTTTATATTGACTGTGATGTTGCTTTTGTTCCTTGCTACTCAAGCATTTATGGTTATCTTTAACGACTCAGACTTTGTTGGTGATCCTTCCTACCTTCTTTCTAGACTGTAGTTGATTTAATCAAGACACATTTCGAGGATAAAAGATCAAGTAGCGAGCCTCCAGAGATACCAGTCTTTCCTGTTCCTTCTCATGAAGAGACACGATTTTCTTGCTTTGTTGAGTCAGAAGCAGCTGGGGTTAGTAAATCTAACTCTCTTAAACTTCATCCAGTATTATCCGGATGTCATTTTCCAAACTCCTAAGCGTCTTTTCCGGTATTGGCTTGTAGTCTGCAGTAATGATTAGCTATAAGATGCCTGTAAGTGATCTGAAGACTGTGAAAGATTATAGGGATATGCTTGCAGAATCAATGTTTCTACATGCACTTAACCAGAGACTCTTCAAAATATCTCGTAAGAAGGACCCTCCATTTTTTGCCTGCTCTGTTGCTGCTGATGTCCTGGTGAGCCCATTGAAGGCCTATATAATGAGTTCTTCTTGTAAAGAGAAAGGAACTCTGGCATCCCTAGAGTCTATGCTTCTTGAGGTCTCTTCTCCTTTCCCTCTCTCCACATTTCTGTCATTTTCTCCTCCCTCTGCGTCATTGATTCTCTTGTCTTTTAGGTCGCTAGGGTACGCCTCCATGGGTTCTCGGAGCGTGAAATATCTGATGTTCGAGCTCTCATGATGTCAGAGATTGAATCTGCTTATCTGGAACGTGATCAAGTCCAATCAACTAGCTTGCGGGATGAATATATACAGGTAAAGTCTGTGATGAACTTTAATGTCCAGCTTGCTGTCTTTTCCGTTTACTAATATATTGGTTATATCTGGCAGCATTTCCTTCACAAGGAACCTGTTATTGGGATTGAATACGAGGCACAACTTCAGAAAACTCTTTTACCCCGTGAGAACATGCAAACTCTGCTTAGAATACAGTCTACTTCAGTTTTGATTATATAACTCATACATGTCATAATGGTTCCTCTCTGATGCAGAAATATCGGCTTTTGATGTATCCAAATACTCTGAAAAATTGAGAACATCATGCGGTTGTGTGATAAAGACGATGGAACCTAGATCTGCTGCTACAATTGATGATATGAGAAATGTTGTCTCAAAGGTTAATAGCCTTGAAGAAGAAAAGGAGATTGCTCCGTGGGATGAGGAAAAGATTCCAGAAGAAGTTGTCAGTGAGATGCCAACTCCAGGGTAAGCTCTAAACTATAACAAGGAATGACAAAAGTCATCCACACTTTATAACTTCTTTACTTTTGGATATTGATTATATAGACTTCAATAGAGATCGTCTGGGCTGCGAATATAGATCCCAAAAAGTTTATATTATTATGCTATTATATATTTCTTAGAGAAGCTGACTAGTTAGGAAGATTTGTCTGAACAAACATTGACAGGATCGTATCTCTAAGGCTTTTATTAAACAAAATGCCTCTTTTGTTAAACTAAAAGTAGGCAGAGCTCAATTGACGTGCTTATATATCTCATTCCCTTTTTCTCATCTGACCAATGTTCGATGCAGAGATATTATTCACCAGCTTGAATATCCAGAAGTTGGAGTTACAGAATTGACATTATCAAATGGAATGCAAGTTTGCTACAAGTCCACAGACTTCTTGGACGATCAGGTGTAATATTAACTGTCAGCTACGATAAGTTGGAATTCTACATTTGTGTGTGTATGTGTACGCAGAGTTGACAACTGTTTAAGCTCTGAGCTTCTTTCTTATACATCGTGTTTCAGAAACTTTATAAATTGTCCTTTCTTCTTTCTTGTTTTCAATTACAGGTTCTTTTTACAGGGTTCTCATATGGAGGGCTATCGGAGCTCCCTGAAAGTGATTACATTTCATGTTCAATGGGATCAACAATTGCTGGTGAAATTGGTATGTTTGGTTATAAGCCATCAGTGCTGATGGATATGCTTGCTGGTAAGAGAGTTGAAGTTAGCGCAAGACTAGGGCCGTATATGAGAACTTTTTCTTGTGATTGTTCCCCTACGGACCTTGAAACTGCTCTTCAGGTTTGCCTTCTTTTGCTGCACATAAACATACATTTTCTAAGTTCCTCCAGGCTATTCTCAGGATTGTTACTAAAATATTTGTCTGAAACCTAGCAGTAAAGCTCTCTGATTTGTACTTTGCTAACATCTGAATGATGGAAATTGAATATATTGAGAAACATTTAAGTGTGCATGTGTAAACTATTTTTGGTCTCTGTCTCTTTTAAAAAAGTTTTGACTCTCTTTGGATTGAACTTGCATTTTCTTGGCATTAGAGCTGGACTTGATTAAACTTCTTTCCAGCTTGTTTATCAACTTTTCACCACAAACGTGATGCCACAAGAAGAAGAGGTTGGAATAGTGATGCAAATGGCAGAAGAAGCAGTCCGTGCTCGAGAAAGAGACCCTTACACTGTTTTTGCCAACAGAGTGAAGGAACTCAATTACGGAAATTCTTATTTCTTTAGGGTATATTTTCAAAATGACTAATTATTTCTTGGTGAACTTCCAGCTGTTTTTAACTCCTAGTCTCTGATGTGCAGCCGATACGGATAAGTGAACTCAGAAAAGTTAACCCATTGAAGGCTTGTGAATACTTCAACAGTTGCTTTAGGGATCCATCTACTTTCACAGTTGTGATTGTAGGGAACCTTGATCCTTCTATCGCGGTGCCTTTAATTCTTCAGTATTTGGTAAGTTAGATCACATCACTGATGATACAGAAAGGCAAGCTCGGAATTAACTGGATTCTTGTGTTCAATCTATGCAGGGTGGAATACGTAAGCCTCCTCAATCTATTCTCAATTTCAACCGTGATGATCTTAAAGGCTTACCATTCACTTTCCCTACGAAGATAACAAGGTAAGCTGTATACTGATCTTGTCTTTATCTAAGTTTTACAGCCTAATATATATTTGTTTACTTTCAGTCGCCATTGGATAAAATTATATGATTTTCCAAAATCTTAATTAATTTGGCTAGCGTGCAGTTAAATTAGAATCCACATGTAGAAGTTAAATTCCGAACAACTGGTCTTGGTCGGTATTCTGAATTTCTGATAGAAATGTTCATACATTGACATATAAAGACATGATACTGTGTATTGCCCTTGATGATTACATATTGACTTTAAATCGCAAATATGACAGAGAATTCGTACGAAGTCCAATGGTGGAAGCCCAGTGTTCGGTCCAGTTATGCTTTCCTGTGCAGTTAACAAATGGAACAATGGTAACTGACTCTGTTTTATAACCTGTAAGATAATGTTTAAATGCATTTGCTTCATACCATAAATTTTATTGGTAGATCGAAGAAATCCATTGTATCGGCTTTTTAGGGAAACTCCTAGAGACCAAGATAATTCAGTTTCTCAGGTTCGAGCATGGGCAGGTATATTCTACTCGTCGTGTCACTTTTCTATGATGATCGCCCAAAAAACCTTTAGTGATCTAATTTTCCTATTAAACAGATATATTCTGCTGAAGTATCAGTGTTTCTTGGCGGGAATAAACCTTCTAGAACTGCAGATTTGCGCGGTGACATCAGTGTAAACTTTTCCTGTGATCCAGAAATCTCCTCTAAACTGGTATGACCGTTGTTATATCATGATCCGTAACACTTTATCTATATATCTTTTGCCTTCTGGTCACTAAAGCCACTTCTTTGTCGGTCAGGTTGATTTGGCTTTGGAAGAAATTGTACGGCTTCAAGAGAAAGGCCCTTCGCAGGAAGACATTTCAGCCATCCTTGAAATTGAACAAAGAGCTCACGAAAACGGCCTGCAGGTCTTTTTTTCCTTTGCCTATCATTCACAGTCACAACTCCATCACAGCCAAATATTCATATTTTGCTGTGGAGACTAAACGGATTATATTTTGTGCTGTTCAGGAAAACTATTACTGGCTAGACAGGATTCTACGTGGATACCAATCAAGGGTCTATGCTGGCGATTTGGGTGCCTCTTGCAAGGTCAGTTTAAGAATAAGACTTTTTTGGCAATGGCGTAGATCGTTCTTTATAAACAGTTTAAACTTCTTTGTTGTGTTTAGATATTAGAAGAAGGGCGTCTACGAATGAGAGAGTCACTTGCACCACAAACAGCGCAAGCTGCATTACAGCGAATCCTTCCCCACCCTTGCAAGAAACAGTACACCGCGGTTATTCTCATGCCGCAGAGATCACGTTTTGGATTTCTTTCATCTATTTTTGTTTCGAGGCGTGAGACCCGCTACATCCGTGACACCAAGGTCAGTGTTCATCTCTCTGTAAATGAATCAAATCAATCATTTATTTTATTAGTCTCTCTATTTGGTCACCAGATCTTGGCGGGCATTGCGGGTTTAACTGTTGTTGTTTTTGGCATCTGGAAATACGCTCGCAGGTAGAAAAGCCTAGTCTTTCTTTCTCGTATATTTTTTAAACCCCAAGATTTCAGAGCTATTAAATGTATACCATTGAACTTGAGTTCTCATTTATGATTCATTTACAAAAATTCTAATGAATAAGACAAACTTATTTGTTTACTACATTTTTATGTGCCATAATGACTCCACTCTTTGTCTATACTCCAGACGTTGCTAAAGCCTTCTCTTTAGCAGAGTTATTCCTTTTTCCCCGTGGACTGTACTGAGTCCTTGTTCAATCAGATAACCAGAAATCACGCTAGTGACATGAATACTTAGCTTATCGCTCGATTATGGTCGAGCCATGTCAGTCTCTTCTAGGATCGATGGTGCAAGTGCAAACTCTTAAACTCAGAGCTTGAGCTTTACATCTTTAGAAAACATTTTCTTCCTTTTTTTCTCGCAAACCCACATATCAATGTTCACTTTACAAGATTCAACAACATTGAAGCTCCATTTTACAGCTTCTAGTGGTTATGAAGCTGACCCAGCATAATACCTCTATCAATCATTGGATTAATTGCTGAATATTTTAGTTATTATATGAGAAAGTTGTAAAGTCAAAGTGAACAAGTTTGCATTTGCATACACAGTCTTTTCATGGGCTAGAAATTTCGAGAGCAAAAGAGACCGGCCCATCAAAGCCCAAATAAATAACAGTATGTCTAGGGTTTAATGTGCTGCTGCATATATATGTTTACTTCTCTTCCTTCGTCCCCTTTCTGTCATCTCGACGTTCTTCCAGCCAAAAGGTACTCTCTTTCTCGCTTGATTCTCCATTTTGTAGATTCAGTGAACAGATCTGTCTAGTTTTCGATTGAAAATAAGCAATCTTTGTAGTGAATAATTGCAGGTAAGTCACAGACAAGCAGAAGATGTCGGAGAAGAAAGGAAGGAAAGAGGAGGTGGTGACCAGAGAGTACACCATCAACCTCCACAGACGCCTTCACAGCTGGTTAGCTTTCCCAACCCTAATTCCTTTTGTGCCCGATATTTGCTCTTGTTCATTTTTAGTTAACTCTCTGATGGATTAGCTTTATATAATATGTTTTTTTTTTAAGATTATTATCCATTTTTGTATATGTAGTTAGACTTAGACCATAAGAATTGAAATCTTTTTGAAATTCTTTGTTGTAATTGATCTCATGGTGGACACTTTATCTTTTGTCTTGTTGCTAAAGATCATATTTCATATATTCAGTGCTGGTTTTGGCTTGGTTTAACTGTTATATGATTCCTTTCATTCTTTAACTTGTTTGCTTTGGTTTCAATTTATTAAAACCTACTCCGTCAATGGAAGTATACACTTCATTTAAAGGAACTGAGATCCCTACTTATTATTGCATTATCTTATCGCAGCACGTTTAAAAAGAAGGCACCAAATGCTATTAAGGAGATAAGGAAGTTTACACAGAAAGAAATGAAGACAAATGACGTGAGGGTAGACGTGAAATTGAACAAGCAAATATGGAGCAGAGGAATCAGAGGTCCTCCAAGGAGGATTAGAATTCGTATTGCCCGTAAGAGAAATGATGATGAAGATGCAAATGAAGAGTTTTTCTCACTTGTCACCCTTGCTGAAATCCCTCCAGAAGGACTCAGTGGACTTGGCACTAAGGTCATCGAAGAGGAAGATTAAGAGGAGGAACTAGACAAGTTTTGCTGTTTTTTATTTTCATTCAAAAGTGTTCACCTTTCACTTTCCCTGCTTTGTAGTTTGACTTGAATTTCTGATGCAGTTATTGGAGAGACCCATTTTCTTCTTTGCTTTGCTTTTATCATCTGTTGAATTCTTCTTTAATACTTGATGTATAAGTAACTGTTGAGTCTTACCCTTACACCGAAGGATCTTAATGCTGACCAAAATCAATCTGAGTCTCAATTTGCAACTACGGTGCCTTCCGTAGCGAAATTTGATTTGGACAATCCATGAACTCGTTAGCAATCGCATGAAAACATAAGTAAGAAATTCATATCGTCTAGTAGTCCAAAGTTTTATCCAACAATCTGAAACAGATCCCGATGAAATATATTTTCTAGTCATAGATGTTATTATGCCTATACTTCTAACGAGTAGTTGTTAACGAAAATTTTGAAAGGCATCTCATGGATGTCTTTACAACTTATTTGTAGTTAGATATTGATATCTACATGAAAATTCTTGATGAATTTAAATCTAAACCCAATATCTTATGTGCAACAAAATTTCAAAGATCATCATAGGGGTTGGCATAATTACCAGGAACCGAAGAACTGAATCGAACGAAAAAATTAGGTTCGGTTTGGGTACGATTCCCTTTAATTACCCGAATGGTTCTTCTTATCAAGAACTATGGATATTGGTTCAGAATCGAACCGAACCGAACCGAGGAACCGAAAAGAACCAAAAATATAACGTAAGTGTTTATACTAAGAACCATTGATATACGTCTCTCTTACCAATTTTTGGATTTTTTTGGTTATTTTTGGGTATTTCGGGTACTTTGGTTCTTTTGTGTATTTTCGGTCTCGAATATTTTGGGTATTTTCAATTCTTTCAGATATTTTTGGTTATTTTTGGTATTTTTGGTTTTGGATATTTTTAATATTTTTGGTTCTTTCGGTTCTTTTGGGTATTTTTGGGTAAAATATCTGAATCGAACCGGAACCATTAAGTTATCGATTCTCAAATGGTTCTAAATTTTTTGATCCAAACTAAATCGAACCGGCCTAGAACCGAACCGATTTTCTAATGGTTGCTATATGGATCCTATATTGAAGGAACCGAAAGAACCGCAACCGAAAGAATCGGAACCGAAAATAACCGATATGAGCTGAATCGAATAACCGAACGCCCATCCCTAGATCATCATATGAGTTAATACAATTTGGTTGGATGTGATATAATCTTCTTAGTGGCCATTTAACAAATAAAATATACATAAATAATCTTATATGACTCTGTGTTTTCATCAAAAAATAAACATATGGATTTGTAATTATTGTATTATATGTTGATGATCTACACATTATCAAATCAACAAAAGAAATACAAAAGGCATCAAATTATTTAAAGGAGAATTCGAGATGAAAGATGTAAGTATTGTCTTGACCTTAACCTCTCAAAAGAGTATATTTGTGCATTAGTCCACATATACAAAAAGAGTACTAATACGTTATAGCATGGATAAAACAACTCCTCTAAGTACCTAATGGTCGTGAGATCACTTAACGTTGAAAATGATCAGTTCCGACCACATGAAGAAAATGAGGAAAACTTGGTCTTGAGTTTCATATTTAAATGCAATAAGAGCTCTTATGTATCTTACAAATTGTATTAGTGATATATCATTTGCCGTTAATCTTTTAGCAAAATTTAGTGTGTCCCCTGCTCGAAGACACTAGAATGATACTAAACATGTCTTCCGTTATTAATATCACTCGATTTTGATGCTTTTTAGTGGGTATTT
>OVAV01001498.1:0-13128 GCA_900406375.1 Iberis amara
CAATGGTTCGATCCACAAACCACACAAACCCACACAAATCCGCACAATCCACACAATCCACACCATCCACACAATCCACACAATCCCAAACTCTCAACAAGGCATATCAACACGCTTAAATAATTATTCCATACGTTTTTAGTGCATGATTAAATTATTTCCAGCATCAATCTAACTCCCATTCAACACTACATGCAAACCGTACAACCTAACCAACCATCAAACAATCACACACACATCACGACACACAATAAGAACTCACACAATCTCTCTTTCACAACTCAAACAAGAACCGCAACTTACCTTAACAAAGTTTGGTCTTGGTTCAGTTAGGTGGCTTAAGGCTGATCCGAGAATGATCTAGGACAGATTCGGATTCTCCCTTGTTTAAAACTGATCCGTGTGTGATCAAGACAGGTTCGGATGGCTTGCTTAAACTGATCCGTAAGTGGTCCAGGACATGTTCGAATTCTCCTTTGCTTAATCCTAAACTCGAACTGAACTTGTTTCTTGCTTTTGATTTTTGCAGAGCTTTGCTATTGATTTCGTTTTATGTGGAAAAATGGAGGGTCTTGGGCTGATATATATAGAGTAGAAACAAGCTGGTGGCAGCAGCTTAGGTTTCTTCTATGGAAGGAAACAAGGTGGTGAGCAAGCTGTGTGCTTCACCAGCTAGCTTGGGTGCTTGTGTTCAACATACGCACACCCGCACCCAACACACACCCAACACACGTCCACACAACCTTCCCACAAGATTAAGCAGCTCAATGAGCATCCCGAGCAGGCACACATGCTGCTTAACCAGTTGTACCAAGCACACACACAACACGGTCCAGTCATCGGTTCTTGCGGTTCGGGACGTAACTTCACGAACCGATCAAACTGCGGTCTTTTCCGACCAGCTTACGATACTTAATTCGTAAGTTAACTCAAATATTGAGTTTTCTCGGCACCATCCACTGAACACCATCCACGCAACACCATCCACAGAACACTATCCACGGAACACCATCCACCGAATACCATCCACTGGACATCATCCACTGAACACCTGCCCGATACTCTTTTCGAAGTTCTTGTGCGGGTCACTACATACCAAGAGTGGGGGTTCTTTTCATTTTGGTAACAGAAAGTGAAAAGGGAGATAGAGTAGATCAAGACTAGGTTTTTGGTATATCTTGCTCATGATCTTGAGCGTTTGATATAGTGGATTCTAGATAGCGTTTAGGTGATACGTAGAGAGGAAATTCCCCAACTTGTAAAAGTCGGTGTCTTTTATTTTTATACGATATCTCACAAGTGAAAGTGTAACCGTAACAAACAATAATCAAAACTTCTCAACTCTTACTTTATTAGGACAAAACACAATACAACTATTCTTTTACACTGAATTTGTTTATTTTAATATCACACGCTCTGATGATATATTCGTTCAATATCACAGACACACCATCATGTTCTCACAAAACTTAAACTCTAAAGCAATCGACTAAGAGAACTAATCTCATTCGTTCTTCTTAGCCTACTATTTATACTAAGTCTTAAACCTAGCAGATCTCTCAATCAAATATCTCCTTTCCTTTCTTCTCTTTTCTTTTCTTGTGCATTTCCTTTTTCTCCATTCATTTTCTTCATTTCTTGCATTCCAAGTTGGCTCTCTTTTCCTTTTTCGGTTGTATTCCTTTTGTCTTTGCCTCTTTCCTTTTCTAGTTTTGATCGCCTTTCATTTGCATCTTCAATCTCCCCCTTTTTGGCTGAGTTTGTCACTACAAGCATCACTCGATCTGTCATGTACAGAAAACAAACAGACATACAACCAACAAAAACAGATACCATAGAAAACATGTAATCATTAAAGGAAAACAGTTAGATTCGGTTACATGTGGATCTCTACTAGAGTCAATGTTCATATGCCAATTATAGACATCACAAAAACCTTAACAAAGCAAAAACAAACTCCCTCAGAATTCTCAAAATACTCCCCCTCAATCTAATCATACTAGTCTAATCAAAACAAGAGAAAATCAAAAGTAGGTTATTGATCTTCAGTTGGTTGATCCTCTGCTCCCCCTACTTGATGGACAAACTTAAGTCAAAAACACAACAAAGTGCATGTGGAAAGAGTCGAGACACTTACCTCGTCCCATTGCATCCTAAAGGATACGAATTTGCTTATTGATTGGCCTGCGCAGTTGTGACTCAGCGAAACTAGAAGAAGCTGCATGCATTGATGTACCAGGAGTGAAATAGGGTGCTGATGCAGACTGAGGTAGACGCTCACCAGACAACAACTGAACAGGATGCTGTGCTTGAAGTATCCGAAAGATCAATGCAGGAAATGGCAGATTGAACTTGGCAGTAGGGCTTTAAGCTAAACGGAATACATGTTCATACACGAAAGCGCCAAAATTAAACAGAATGTCATGGAACACTTTGTACACCATCATGGCTTGATCCAGACTCATGTAGCTCTTGTTGGTTGATGGGTACCAATTAGCACAGACATTTGCGTACAACGCACGTTTATCTTTACTGAAGTCAGATCATTTCAGATCGATCCACTGTTCTACCACACCTCCAGACATAAACTTTTCCAAATCATCGAGCATTACATCAGAAATAGCTTTGTCACTAACCTCATCATTAATATCCTGTAACCCAAACATGGAATTGATCTTTGTTGCGGAGAAGATGTAGGTGTGTCCTCGAACCCAAACATAACATGCTTCATGCATAATGTCCATTGTTGGCATATATATGGGACCCATAATTCATACACAACATTGTGAACAAACGGCAGAAAATCCTATGTTGTAACCAGGTGAGGCGACTTCTGAAGAGTGTTTGCCGTTTCTGTTGGAAGAGCGGCCAACTTTATCGATTTCTCAGCAAGCAGAGTAGATGCAGTGAGCAATTCAAACTGCTCCTTTGCACGTATAGAGAAAAAGCGTGTCGTATCAAAACACAACTGGAGGCGGTGACTGCCGTGGTCTCACTGGTGGTGCTGGCTGAGTAGATCTCGTTCGCTTTGGTGGAGGAGCTGTGTGGGAGCATCGATTCATACTGCGACTTCGCTTTCTTTGAGGAGGTTCTCATCGTGGAGGCGGTGCATTGACGAAAGCAGTGACAAAAATATCAGATATGAATTAGTGATGTACGGCGGACAGACGGCGATGGAGTTTGTTGGTGCGGTGAATTAGCATGCACAAACTCCGAGAATGAAATTCTGGGTTGATCAGTGGAAATCACTGGAGGTCGAGGGCATGATTGAAACACCAACATGGGAAGAACATGATCTGATTCAGAGGATGCATTTGATTGCTCAGTCGCGTTAATGATTACACGAGGTGATGGCACATATTTCTTCATCATATTCGCAAGAAACAATCTCATGGCTTCCTTCGATTTTGTTATTTTAGGGAAAAAATGGGAGATGAACAGGTATTGCAGCGAAGAAGGAATTTAAAGTCCCTTGAGAGAATCGTGGCAAATGAACATGCGCAACCCTACAAGATTCCCGCCTGTTGACCAATTGGCTCACGTGGCAAATGCTGAAAACAAATAGGCCTCGACAAATGAATAGAAGGCCCAACTTGTTTGATTATACACTTAACACATCAGAGGCTCATAAACGTATCTTGAGAGCATCATAACCAGAGACTCAAAACCTGAAACACAGACACACACACCACAAGAAATCATCCATAGACTATTGATGGGGAGCATGCAGGAATAGATAATCATCAAGCATATTTAGCGCACGTATTAACCTTATTAAAATATTTTTGGAAAAACATTATCACATAGAAACTTGTGACTTGATTAAGTGAGAATTTATAGACCTTGACCTTCTAAACACACATGTACACAAGTGCAGTTGACTAGTCTTTCGCACTAGCATACCTTTATCTTCAACAAGCACATTTTTTAACCCTGATGTGTATAAACAAGGCGGCTGTATATATGTCTGTCTGAACCATCACTTGACTTCTAAAGTTCAGACAAAAACCTTTTTCCCTTTTTTATTTTTAAACATCATACAAATTTTTGTTTATGCTTTCCCTCCTTTTTTTCTATGATCAGCTCTTTGACCTCCTTGTTTATACACCATACTAGTACTGGCTGTTTTATACGGCATGACAGGCATCTCTTTTTCAGCCACTAAGATATGTTGAGATATTCTTCTTGATGTATTGTATGCCCGGTTTGACCATTTATCTCAACCATAATCTCAGCCCGTCAGAGTTCACAAACTTCTATGGCTTTTCGAAGATTAATAAACTGATTGTAATCCAGTGGTTTTGTAAACATATCTGCAAGTTGAAAATCAGTTTGCACATGCTCAACCACAATTATTTTATCCTCAATTGACTCACGAATGAAGTGATTTCTAATTTCAATATGCTTGGTTTGTGAGTGTTGTACTGGATTTTTGGCTATGTTGATGGCACTCTAATTGTCACAGTGAATCAACATTGAGTCTGTGTGAATCCCATAGTCATTTGCCATTTGTTTCATCCAAAATAATTGATTGCAACACCTTCCCATCACAATGTACTCAGCTTCAGCTGTGGAAAGTGATACACAGTTCTGTTTCTTACTCTGCCACGCTATCAGATTATTACCTAGGAATAAGCATCCTCCACTTATACTCCATCTGTCATCTAGACTCTCAGCCCAGTCAGCATCACAATAACCAGCAAGATTGCTATTGGTGTCCTTGGTGAAATAAATACCAAGATCAATCGATCTTTTGATTACTTGATGATTCGCTTGACCGGGTGCCGGTGTGACACTTTGGGTTTTGCCTCATACCGTGCACAGACTCCCACACTTAAGCATATATCTGGTCTACTAACTGTAAGATACAACAGACTTGCAATCATCCCTCTGTAAAGCTTTTGATCAACATCTTCTCCTTCATCATCTCGAGAAAATTTGCAGGTTATACTCATTAGTGTACTGGTTGTCTTGCAAGAGTTAAGCCCAAATCGTGTAACCAGATTCTTTGCATATGTGCTTTGACTCAAGTAGATGTCATTTTCTGTCTGTTTAACCTGCAAACCAAGAAAATAAGTCAGTTCCCCAACCATACTCATTTCAAACTCGTGAGTCATGCGTTGAACAAATCTGTCAACAAGTTGTTTGTTTGTTGCACCAAATACAATGTCATCGACATAGATTTGTACAACCATCAGATCACCATTCTTTGAGTATGTAAACAACGTCTTGTCCACATTTCCTGTGGTGTACACTTTTTCTAACAGACAGATGGTCAGTCGCTCATACCAGGCCCTGTGTGCCTGTTTCAACCCATATAGTGGTTTTCTCAGTTTGAATACATGATTGGGATGTTATGGATTCTCGAAACCCTTGGGTTGTTCCACATACACTTCTTCTTGAAGTATTTCATTCAGAAATCCACTTTTGACATCCATTTGGTACAACTTGAAATTGAGATGACAGGCCATTCCGAGTAGTAATCTGATTGAGTCTAAGTGTGCAACAGGAGCAAATGTCTCATAAAAGTCTACTCCTTCTACTTGTGAATATCCTTGTGCAACCAAACAAGCCTTGTTTTTGAGCACATTGCATGTTTATGATGTAACAAGCCATACTGATAGCTTTAGCCCAAAAGTGTTTAGCAACTTGTTTTGCATGGAGCATTGCACGAGCCATTTCTTGAAGGGTTCGATTCTTCCTTTCAACCACTACATTCTTTTGAGGTGTTCTTGGTGCTGAGTACTAATGTTGTATCCCTTGTGCACCACACAGCTTATCAAACACATCATTTTGGAATTCTCCTCCATGATCACTTTGAATTGCCTTGATTCCCCACTTTTCATTCATAAGCTGCAACACCAGTATTTTGAACCTATCCACTGCTTCTGATTTTCACGTAAAAATTGCACCCATGTAAATCTAGTGAAATCATCCACAATCACTAAGACTTATCTCTCCCCAAACAGGCTTTCAACTTGAATCGGACCCATAAGATCAATATGTAGTAAATCCAGGGATTTTTTTGAGAGAATATCTTGTGTGACTTTGTGCTGCACCTTAACCTGTTTGGTTTTTGCACACAGACCACAAAAAATGTTTCTTCATTCTTTAACTTGGGAATTCCTCTGACAAGTTCTTGATTAGCAAGCTTTGTCAATGTTCTGACGTTGATGTGGCCAAGTTCTTGTGCCATAATTCGAGCAGACTCGTTGTAATTGTTGTGAAGCATCTGTCTTGTTGTCGCCACATGTAATGGCTTCTTGGTTTCCTCTTCTTCATCATCATATTCACTTTCTGAACTTTCTTCAATTATGCCCACATATGCAACCAAATTCAGTATTTCCTCCTTTTGCTTTGAATCAGAGGTATCTTCACTTTCCCAGCTGACCATGGATTTCTCTTTCCTATTTGTGAGATTTGCACATTCAGCTTTTGTGTGTCCAAAACCTTTACACTTGTGACATTTGAGTGATTCCTTCTTTGTGGTATTCGGACGGTCAGCATTATAATGTCCAAATCGTTGACATTCGTGACACTGAACTTCTGATCGTCTGGGTACTCTGTCACTATTTGATCTGAAGTCTGGTTTTCCAACAGGAATGGCATCACGCCTTGATGTTCCAGTATATTTCTTGAAATATTTTCTCACCATCAACCCAATTGTTTCCTCAAGATCTTCAGTTGGTTCTCCTTTCTCTTTTGCGGTTAATGTAATCCCTTTTCCTTTAACCATCTTTCTTAGAGAAATCAAGTTCATGTGCCTGCATCATGCCTACAACCTGATTGAACTTCATATCATCAGAATCCTTGGCAACCTGGATGACTGATTTAATTGATTGTAATTTATCAGGCAGACTTTGAAGAAACTTCTTGTCCAGCTTCTTCTCCTTGGCGATTGATGAGATTTTACCACTAAATTCTTCAATTGTTTCATCCTCACCCATCCTTAAATTTTCAAAATCAGAGGCAAGCATGTCGATCCTTGTTCTACGAACATCAGTTGTTCCTTCATAGGTTGCTTATAATGTGTCCCAAGCATCCTTTGTAGTAGAGCAACCTTGAACTCTCTTCAATTGATCTTTGGTTAAGGAAATCTGAATTCCTATTAAGGCTTTTGAATTGTACTTTGACATGGTTTTCTCAGCTATCGTCCACTCAGCTTTTGGTTTTGCAACCATTTCACCATTCTTATCCTTTATCTGTGGAGCTGTCCAACCATCCTCTACAATCGTCCAAGCGTCTTCATCAATTCCCTTGATGTGCTCATGGAACTGAACTTTCCACAATCAAAATTATTAGGATTTAGAACCACATTGCATGTAGTTGATTGTTGTGAGTTGTCCATTCTCAAGATCTTACCTATTTAGTCAAAAACCTTGGCTTCTTAACAGGTACCCGCTCTACTACCAAAAGTTTGTGTTCCAATAATACCACACATTCTCAGTTATTCCAAAGATACAATTATTTTTTTTTTCTTTCAAAAATATGACAAATATAAAAATAAAATTTTAAGAGTTTATAATTCAAATATTTGGATTTGGATTCATTAATTAGATGTTAGAGTTTAGTTTTTGGGGTTTTTGGTTTGGATTTGATATTTTAAAGTTATTTTAATTTTATGGTAATTCTAGATCAAAAAAAATATTTGTGATATTTTTGGAAAAATTTGGGAGTGTGTGGTATTTTTGGAACAAAAGCTAAAAATGTGGTATTTTTTAGAATGACCCTTCATAAATCATATTCATTTAAGAATTTTTAGTTTTAAAATTAGTAGATTTTGAAATACCATCCAATAATAAATTAGTAAGCGAAAAATATTATATTTCAATTGATATTTACCATCATTGGTTAAATGACATATGATTTTTAAATCACTAATTGAATAAAAATATATTTTACTTGGGTTTTTAAATCAGTTACTATCATATACCTAATAACATTTTTTTATAGTCGTTTGGCTCTTTCGATGAGAAAAATAACTAGAGTTTACACAAGAATACAAGGGATAATTGGTTGGATAGTAGATGTATATTAATTGCAGTATATTTTAGAGAAAATTGAGTGATAGGGTAATAAAAAGTTTTATAATTTGTTAAAATGATATTTTATAAAGTCTTTGTATTTAGGTACTTTTTGTTTCATGAATGATGAATTCTTTGTGAATTGTTTGTGTGAATGGTAAATTGTTTGTGTGAATGATGAATGACTTATGTGAATGATAAATTTTTTGTGTGAATGATGAATGATTCGTGTAAATGAACAAAAAAATTATTTTTCAAATAAAAAAACAAAAGTATCTATTTTCCAAATTAAAAAAAAACAAAAGTAACAATTTCTAAAATAAAGAACAAAAAGTACATAATCTACATAATTACTCTAGATTTTAGTAGGTAGATGAGATTGTTGTAACTTTATTTTACATTTTTTGTCATCTATTTATAAAGAAAGTGACGGTAAAAACCCAAATTACAAATGGGAAGTACACTTTGATATAGCCAAAAGATGGCATATATATAGGAAAAACCTCCAAAATCAAATAAGAAATACAAAAAATATTACAACCCGCTAACAAACAGACTAGAAACCTCAACCGACAACCTTTTCAGCCGAAAAAGAGAGCTCCAGGAACCGATAGTTGAATCACAGAAAACATGACTAATCAATTTTGAATGGTTGACATTAAATAAACACCACACGAACATGCTTATCTCTTGCATAAAAGGGCCATCTATGCCAAAACCGAAACCAGAGGATAAGCAAAGGTCATTACCGAAGACCTGAAGATCTTGCTCTGGACACAAACTAAGGTTGCGAGAAAGCTCAAAAGAAGTACTTTGGAAGGCTGAAACAGAGGAGAGGTATTGAGAGAATCCAAAACGAACAACGAACAAAATACAAAGGCCTAAAGGGAAGCCACCCAAAAACTATCCTAGCAACCACAATAAACGCCAACAACTAAACACCAGATAAACCACAACTAAAACCCATCGAGTTTAATCATAGAAAACAGGGGAAAAAAAAACATCCAAAGCCAATCAGATCCACCCTCGATCTTTCCCTACTCCAGTCAAGAAAAAAATGAACTCACCCAGACTGATGCGGAAACGACATATCTGGAACCGACAGATATGTGCCCGGAGGCAAGGAATTTGGCGCCAAACTATATCCGCTAACCAAAAGCTCTGCAACCACCGCCATCTAGAGTCAGAGCACACCTATATGGCAACCGGGGATGAGAAAGACAAGCAGACCGGCGGATACACCACACAAACCCTCTGACTGAGAGAGGAGACGATCTCAGAGGCTACGATGTTGACCTAAATGGTATGGCGGACTAGCCACCGCAACGTCCTTCACACCAAAGCAACCAAAGACTTCAAGGTCACGGCCACACTCCCCAAACCCACGAAATAAAGTTCAATACCGTAGATCCACTAACAATAAAGAAGAAGCCAGCAGTAGTGCTAAGAGAGTCGCCGGCGCAAGCAGACACTCTTCAGATGCGGTGCTAGGGTTTGATGGGTGAGAACTTTTTGTGTTTTTTTGTTCTATGGAGATTCAATGATATATCTAATTCATTTTTTTTTTTTACAGATTTAAAAGTTACTTTGAAAAAATATGAACAAACAAAAAAATAAAGAAGTTTAGTTTTTTCTAAAGACGTGGAAAAATGTGGATCCCACATAAAACATATAAACCCATTGAATGCACAAAGACCGTAAAATCCATCCAATCACCACCATAAGCATGGCGTATATATTTGTGACAATGCATCACTATCCTAATTTTGTAAAATGAAGATTCATACTTTATTACCAACAAAAATAAAATATCTGAAAAAAACACAAACTTAAAAACAGTAACCTTTTTTATTAAATATTAAAATTTCGTTTAAAAAGTTTTATATAGATTAGAAGTAATTATGATTATACTGATTGTGTAATATAATCCTTTGCAACTGGAAACCGAATGGATGTGTGTATTATTCATTGAATCTTAAAAGGGCAAGTAGTAAAGCTTTAATTACTTATTATTGTTAAAAATATCCTTGGGAGTTTGTATACCAACTTCCAAGTATTATGACTCTTGGAATTCACATTGTTTTCATCTACCGTTTTGAAACCTCTTGAGATTCTTCACCACTCGTTCTTCTATATATACATAGAGACAAATCTTCATGGCATACCTAAAGTCTCTTGATCTGATTCTTTTGTCTCTTTCTGATTATTTCAAATGGCTAAAAGTACAAAATTGAGCTTGAAACTTCTTATAGATGAGAAGAAAAACAAAGTTGTTTTGGCAGAGGCAGATCAAGATTTCGTTGATGTGCTCATCAGCCTTTTGTCTCTCCCAATGGGCCACATTGCTAGATTGTTGGAGAAACATAAAATTGAGCAGAGTTTCGTCTTAGGTTGTTACAAAAACCTTAACAAGAGTGTTGCAAATATGGGCGTTGAACATTTCGAGACAGAAGCTTGCAAGAGTATGTTACTGAATCCAAAGAGTAGTAAAGAGATTCACTGCAGAAAGCTCAAACTTAACATGGATGATACTGTTGCTACAAAGTTCTTTGTGTGCCCCTATTTCTTTGAGAAAGGTAAATCATGCAGCAATGTATACACCAAGTTTAGCACCTCAAGATGTAACTGTGGAGCTTTGATGAGCTTTGAGATTAGTGTACCTGAAGAAGATCAAGTTGGAGAAGTGATAGGAGACAGTACAGATGGAGTGTTTGTTAACTGTAGATCATCATTCATTGTGACTGATGATCTGAATGTGAAACTGAACTCAATTGGTGCTCTCATGTAAGTTCTTAAGGATCAAGGCTATACAGGTGTTAATGATCTGAGGGAAACCTTCCTTGATGTAGGGTTCGAAGAGGTGGTGACTCTGCTGGGATGTTTATTTAATTCGGAAAATCCCTTATCATGCGCATATCTCAAGAAACTTTGCTTGCCAAAAATGCTTCAAATGCAATCCCCATCACTATCAGTGCAAAAAACCAGTGGTGTTGAATCAAGAGCTCATAATTTAAAAGTATATATTAGAAAGTCTGATAGGCAGATTCCTTACGCCGAGTGCAATGAAGACTTCATTGATTCTCTTCTCAGTTTTCTAATCTACCCTCTTGAGTTGGCCTGCTCATTCTCTAACAATGATACCATTTTCGGATGTGTCGGAAATCTGTGCAGAAGCCGCTGTAGAAGAGCTTCAGCTTCCAGTTTTAATAAATATCCTGATTATTATCATTGCAGTAACAATTTGTTTGGATTTATCCCTCATCCTTCAACAGCTTATGAATGTTTAGTGGTGGGCAGTTATTGGCATTCTTGCAAAGTTGCCAGGTGGATTGACAAGTCTTTGGTCTCGGAAGGTAGGAAAATTGTGAAATTGTCTCCAAATAATCCAAAACTAAGGTCACTAAGGCATGATACTGGGTTTATAAAGAAGGATACAAAGTTCATTGTGTCTGATGATTTGGTCATTACTCCAATGAGTTCATCTTCGACCTTCAGTTTGTTGAAGAGTATGCAGGTTGACTTTAGTGACCTTGAAGTGCGTTGGATTAAAATTTCCAGAGTCGAGGTATGCTCGTAAATTACCTTCTTCCTTTTGTTTTTGTTCGTTGCACTTTGCCAAGTCTTCAACTTTCTTTCAATGCAGCTCATCAGCATCCTCAGAGCATCCTTGAGTTCGACCTCTGCACTGACCAATGGTCTCTCAAACTTGCTCATGAAGAAACCAAAGAAAGAAACTTCAACACAAACCTGATGAATCTTGATGATCTCGCCTCTACATTATTTCAAGCTTATCTCTTCTATTTTCACTAGGACTTTCTAATTTAAGTTTGAGCTTGATGGTCTTCCTCTAATAAAGTTACCTTAACTAAAGTATGATCTTCAGTTACTTTTAATATTTTATGAGAGCCCAAAGTACAAAACCAATCCAGAAGATAATACAGTTCATAACGCTATGCTGACATAACGAGTTACAAGTTCCAAGATTTCGATATTATCACATTTTTTAAACAGGTCAGATTGTTTTTAACTTGATGATAAAACAGGTCACATTTTGAAAGAGGCAATCAATCACAAACGGATGCATTCTTAAGCAGAAGTTGTTGCAGGTTTTGCAGCAATAGCTCCAACTTCAGTTAACAGAGGAACCAACTTACCGGCTTTGTGCATGTTAGTTGTTGCTACAAAACAACAAAATCACATGATTTGGTTTAGAGAACACATCAGAAAGTCTGAGAATAATCGAATAAAAAATATCCCAACTTTCTTACTATCGCTCACAGCCACCAATATATATGTTTTCCGCCTATAAACACATTAGGCACAGTTTTTGCTACCATCACCTGTATTATATTAACAAATATGAATTATTCAAAACGCATGGAGTAAGACTGATTAGGATTATAAATAGGTTGTTGCTTTTAAAGACTGGGTATGAGTATGATCATGCTTGCTAAAACTTTGTTGACTCATGGAAGAAAGAACCACATGGTCAAGAGGTCCCAAAGAAAACAGAAAGAAGAATGGCTTTATGAGCAAAACCTATACTTTAACCAAAAACCTAAACTGAGTCTCTAGAGAAAACCAAACCATACTACCGTAGAGAGCAGAGAAATTTTCTACCGTAGTTTTATAAACAAAACCTATACTTGAATTGATGTAGTTCTTTTCTTGTAAGATATACTTTCTCAAACTTGATTTCAAGAATGGAAGAAAGAAACATATGATCATGNTAAGAATGGCTTTATGAGCAAAACCTACACTTTAACCAAAAACCTAAACTGAGTCTCTAGAGAAAACCAAACCATACTACCGTAGAGAGCAGAGAAATTTTCTACAGTAGTTTTATAAACAAAACCTATACTTGAATTGATGTAGTTCATTTCTTGTAAGATATACTTTCTGAAACTTGATTTCAAGAATGGAAGAAAGAAACATATGATCATGAGATACAAGAGGAAAGTTTCGAAGAATGTATTCATGAACAAACTCTATACTTGAAACTATGGATCAAACAGAAACCACAACTCGAATCTTGGTACGCAAAGTAAGAAAACATTTACAATTTAAATGAAAACATCAAAAACACAGTGAAAGAAACGAGAAA
>OVAV01001499.1:0-13122 GCA_900406375.1 Iberis amara
TAAGCACCTCCCGCAAAACATGAACTCGAGAAGGTATATTTTAAAACTAAAATGATATAATTCGTCTTTGAAAATTCGTTTTGAAAAATTTAAATTAAAAATAAAAAAAAAACTATTGATCCACTAAATACACATATTAATGTATGAAACCTATTATCTCAAACTGTTGACATTTATTTTGTATATTATAATATTAAATTCACATTTAACCCCATTGTGTTTTCTCATTCGAACTGTATGTCTTTGTATTTATAAGTACGATGGATTCAAGAAAAGCTAAAAGAATATTGTAAAAAAAGTAATATATATATATATATATATATAAATCAAACTTTCTTTTTATATTATAAGGTAGAAATATTTTTAAATACAAACTACTAAAAGCATTGCTTAATATTGAAAGAGACATTATTTGTTTGATTAAATTCACATTTAACCAACAATGTAACTCTCTAAATTTATTTGCTTTATAAATAAATTATTAATAAATGAAAATTCCATTATATAAAAGTAACAGGGGAAGGCACGCGAAGCTATCCACGTTTTATCTTTAGGAGCGCCTCTCCCTCATGCCACGCCAGCACACACCCAAAAAAAAAAGCCAGATCCAACTTGACGAAAAATCAAAACCATACTCTCTATTTGCCACACCATCTGAGGAAAATATACGCTTAATTGAAACTAAAATAAAATTTTAATTCACCTTAAACAACACGCACGGCTTCTGTAAAACATAGAAAAGTGGATTAAAATTAGGAAAAGAAACCCTTCCTCTTCTCCTCACCACTCCAAACCAAAAAAGGCGAAGAACCTAGATTTCAATTCCCCGCGATTCAGAACCCATACGGCGCCATCAACAATTTCAACACACTTTCATCGAATCCGATGAAATGAATATGAGAGAATGGAGCTATCGCCGCCGCTCCAGAGCAGTGTGAGGAGGAAGTAGGTAAGAGTGGTGTTGGGATTACTTACCTGGAGCTTCGCCACTTCCTTTGATGTCACCGGTTTTTCTGAAGATTTCACCGGCAGTCGGAAGTTCTTGGAAAGATGTCTCTGGTGGAGGGTGTTGTCTCGCTATGGCTACTGCAAGTTCATTCTTCTTCATCTCAGAATTCTTTAGTCGGTTTGAAAAGAGAGTCTCACATTCTTTGATTCTTTTCGATTTCACAATCTATTTGATCGTTGAATGGTTTGAATCATAATCGTTAGCGGTTTTGAGTTGGATGAGATTTTTTTAACTTTGATTTCTTAATCTTGTGGTTTATCTTAATCAGAATATGGGAAGCTACTTACATGGGGTTCAACAGATGATCTAGGTCAAAGCTATGTGAGCTTCGACGAAAAACGGGATTAAGCGTTAAAAAAACCCTTACGTAACGGTTTCAAGTTTTGGGTATTCCTTTCTTCCTCTGTTAAAAACTCTGTTTCAATAGTTTCACACAATTATGATTTGCTTAAACTGACATGAAGACACATCTTTGATCTTTTAAGTTGAAAAGTCTTGTCTTTGTAGCCAAAGATGAATCTTTTTGTTACCTTTTTGATCTTGGAGATAGTTTATTCTAGGTATAAGGCGGACATTATCAAAGGAGACATGGATTTAATTCGGCGTGATGTTCTCAGTTTTTCTGTTAGTTTGGTAAGTTCTTTGCGTTTTGTGATACTATTGAGATTCAACATTGTGATTGTTGTATTTTGGTGCTTTGATTTGTTTTTTTCAAGGGAACTCAAGGTATAGATTAATCTCATGATCAAGATACAACATATCTTGATAAATGACCTAGGAGTCATAGTGGTTTGATTCTACACACAAAAATGATTTTTTTCGATTATACTATGTCAGTTTTAGATCGTACGGATCAACTCCTTGTGCTTGATTAGTTTTCTCTGCATCATCTCTTCTTTGTTTAATTTATCTCTTTGAGATGAAGTGAAAACAGAGCAAAGCGTCAAAATTGAGTACTGTTCCTATACCAAGGAACTTCTCTACCTTGATTGTGATCCGAGCTTGGAGTACTACCATCATCTTCCTCGGCTACTAACTGTTCCTCTTGAACATGTGCTGTCTTTGTCCCTTCAGCCTCACCAATAACAATCTCATCTTTCAGTAGTTTGAATTTGGCAAAGGGGTAAAACGAAACTCAAAAATTGGTTCTTGTGTTTGTTAGATTCTTTGTTTTTGAGGTTTGATCTTACTGTTTTGTTTGTGCTCCCATTGATTGATCATAGATTAGGAGGCTTACCATACTTTGGTGGTGCTGAGATGAAAGATGAGAAGGTTTTTTTTCTTGATTTGGGATCATTAACAAGCATCTATCATATGTATCATATTACATTTTGCTTCCCAAAGCCAATCTGCAGTAGCAGGATTTAGTGACTTTTATCTATTGTCTATGCATTGTGCTGATGGCAATAATGATGTCCAGGGCAAGAGAAATTGTTCTATTTACTTATAAGAGAAAAAAGTTGATTTCAGAGAAGAACATAGTGACTTAGTGAGGCTTATGGGCATTCTCGGTTTAGAAGAGAATATAGAAAAGGTTAGGTTGATATAAAATTCTCATTGAAAGACTAATGTGTCCAAATGAATGTGAATCTGACTTTTGGTATGTGTGATTAGGGCAATACCATGAATGGGATGAAGATCAACCTATTCATTTTGTGGGACATTCAGCTGGAGCACAAGTTATGTGCGTGTTGCAACAAATGTTTGCAAATAAAGTTGTTAAATCCTTCTTTTAATGGAAGACTTCTGTTTTGATGACGATGATCCTCACACTCTCGATTCGTAATGTTTTGGCATTTGAAGGGTTTGATGACAATTTAATGGGTTCGATGACAATAAATTGAACTAATATTTTATAATGTATCGTACAATATATTTGTTTGTTAAATAAAAAATAATATTCTATAACAAACATTAGAAATATATCATACTAAAGTATTATAACAAAATAATATATATATATATATATCTATATATATCAAAACAATTAAAGAATATTTTAGGAAAAAATTGACACCGTGTGCATAGTTTATAAATTCGACTTTTTCTGTTTTCTTTATTTATTTTAATTTTGTTAACAAAATATTCATCAGCTTATGATTTTGATGTTCTAAAACTATTGGATCATGACCATGAGAAATCAAAGCGTCTTTGAAAACTTTCTATTAATGTAGAGAAATCCATCATATAACGTATGTTTAACATTTCACAAGTATTTGCTATCTAAAAAGTCTAAATACTCTAAAATGATATCTTAAAAGCTATAAAAATCACATGTCTCAAGATCGGTCATATCTCATGTGATCCAAAATTGCTAATGTGATATTAGGCTACAAAAGCAAAACATTTTTTTTTTTTAGAATTAAGTATGCAACTGCATAAGCAAAGGGGTGATACAAAGAATTATTAGTGAATCTCATCACGTTATTATACGAAAAAATCAAGTGGGAAAAAACAAATAAGTCTAACATCTCTCAGGAATATATAATGTGAGAACTACAATAATTGGTGTTAAGTATTAATGTTTATTTTAAGAGTGAAGATATACGTGATCTAAGCTCCACTTAAAGAATTCATAATCTTATTTTTAATCATCATATTATATATTACGTACTTATAACACCACAAAAATAAATTATTAGGTGTGTTTTGCATTTTCTTTAATCATCTTAACTAATTTTTAGTCGTTATTTTATAAAAACAAAAGAAATATTATAACATACCCGCGCGTAGCGCGGGGTTTAACCCTAGTTTTGCAATAAAAGTTGTCTTACAATTGATGATGGGATGGAAGCTCTTTGGCATCGAATGCCCAAATTTGGTAAAAGTGAAAAATTACCAAGTGTAGAGGAGTGACTTTTGAAGGGCTGATCGACTAAGGGCTAGAAAGGCATTATTGAAAGCGTAAATAGGATAAACACAACACAATTTCTCTTTTACTATTCCTTGATTAACACAAATCACAAATACATTATTCTTTTTATTTTAAATTGATTTTGATTCTCTCAATCTTTTTCTCTTTTGATGATCTGCTCCTTAAAATCACTCAGATCCAATACTTTTTGCTTTGACGATCTGCTTCTACAATCACTTAGCCACACTGTTGATTTACTTCTCACAATCGCTCAGACCCAATCCCTTTTGCTTTGATGATCTGCTTTAACAATCACTCAACCACGCTTATGACTTGTTCTCACAATCGCTCAGACACAGTCTCACTTTCTCATGGATCTTAACTCAGTATCAAACTATTCGGCCTTGGAGAACTAATCTACTTCATTCACCCTAGCTTTAGTGACAGATCTAGAAATTATTTTTATTGGGATCATAATAAAAAAAGTTAAATATAAAAACAATAAAATATAGTGATTAATAAAAAAATATATTAACTAATGGGGTCATTTGAAAGTTTTAACATATATTTATTAGGATTAGACCTTAATATTTAACCAAATAATTCACCAAATTTAATCAAATTTATACTAAAAATGATGAGATTATTAATTTTAATTGGTGTCAATTGAATCCTTAATCCCCTTATTCCATCCGCCACTGGCCTCATATTTATGCTAGTCATAAACCTAAAACCCCTTTTCCAATTCCTTTACACCATTTCCATTTCCCTTTTCTCTTTTCCATTCAACTTTCCTTTTCTCTTTTGCTAATTTGCATTTCTCTTCTTCTTTCTTCCTTTTCCATTTTCCTTGCCTTCCAAGTTGTTTTCTAGTTTCTTCTTTCAATCATCACGATCAACCTAGTTTGCGACATAATAGACAAAAAACCAAACCCAAATGCAATATGCAACGCATACATGTAACCATTAAAAAATACGAGTTAGGACTGGGTTAAAACTGTGATTTCCAAATTGAGGTAAGAAAAAAGTCATACTCCCTCCGTTTCATAATAATTGTAGCTTTAGAGAACAAAAATTTGTTTCAAATAATTGTTGTTTTCACTTTTCAATGTCAAATTTATTGCATTTTTATGTTTTATGACTTTTTGTATTCTGTAAAATGATTTATTATTGGTTGATTTTATTTGGAATACGAGTTTTATCTAAAAAAACTTAAATTTAAATGATTTTCTTAAAATGTGTGTAGAATCCTTGAACTACAAATATTTTTTAACAAGAGGAGTAAACAATAAGTCACTCCCCGTAAACTGAGACTACTCCCCCTGAAACAATGTTCTCGTCCTAGATCTGATCATACTCCCCTGCTTGATTTGCAACACTTCTAGTGCTACAGCAGAACAGAGATTATGGCGCATGATGAATTGTTTCTGGGCAAGCGATCTCAAGTTGTCAATTTGGTAACATATGAAATATCAAAAGTGGAAGAAACATGAAAATCTTGGAAGCATGATTGAACATGTACAAAAGTAGAGCGCATGCTGGGCTTATGTAACCATTTTGTCCTTAAAAGTAACCAAGTGGAGTAACAACATATCATCACATACGGAGATCAAATTCAGATGCGTAAATTCACCGTAGCTAAATCAGAGACCATCAACCCATGTTGCACTTTCTAACTAGTGAGTAGGGATCCTGAAACCCATTGACACCCAAACACAAGCAAGTATACAGATACTATTGATGGGGAGCATGCAGAAACACAAAAATTGTATTTGTGAATTTTGAAACAAACAATGTTAGCACATAAGAACCTGTGACCTGAAAGATAGAGAACTTACAAACCTTGATCAAAAGAACACTAATGTACATAAGTGTAGCTGACTAGTCTTTCGCACTGGCATACCTTTAACTGAAACAAGCACAATTTTCAATCGCCATGTGTATAAACAAGGCACTTGTATACGTATTTGTCTGAACCATCACTTGACTTCTCATGTTCATATCAACAGTTACTTTTTGAAGATCATATACATTTTTTCTCTTTTTTAACATGTTCACATCGCATCTCCTTGTTCATATACCATACTAGTACTAGCTGTTCAGACGACATGACATGCGGCTCTTTTCCAGCCAATAAGTAATGTTGAGACAAACTACCAGATGTAATCCATGTCCTTGTTGACCATTTATCTCAACCATATCCTCAATTCATCAGAGTTCACAAACTCCTATGGCCTTGCAAATATTGATAAATTATTAAAATCTAACAATTTTGGGAACATATCTGCAAGTTGAAAAAAAGTTTCCATATTCTCAACCACAATTAGTTTATCCTCAATTAACTCACGAATAAAATAATTTCGAATATCAATGTGTTTGGTCTGCGAGTGTTGAACTAGATTTTTGGCTATGTTGATGGCACTCTGATTGCCAGAGTGAATCACCATTGAGTCAGTATGAATTCTACAGTCGTTGGCCATCTGTTTCATCCAAAGGAGTTGAGTACAACAACTTTCCATTGTAATATACTTAGCATGATGTTTTGGAAATTGATACACAATTCTATTTTTTACTTTACCATTCTATCTTATTATTCCCTAGAAAGAAACATCCTCCACTGGTGCTTCGTCTGTCATTTAGACTCCTAGCCTAATTAGCATCATAGCAACCAGCTAAATTTTTGTTTGTGTCCTTCTAGTCAAAACCAAGAGAAATAGACCCTTTGATGTACTTGATGGTTCGTTTGACTGCATGTAGATGTGAGACCTTAGGTTTTGTCTGATATTTTGCACATATCCCCACACTTAAACATATGTCTGGTCTATTGGCTATAAGATACAGTAGACTTCAAATTATTCCTCGATACAGCTTCTGGTCCACATCTTCTCCTTCATCATCTCGAGACAACTTACATGTTGTACTCATGGGTGTTCTGGCGGTTTTGCGGGAATTAAGTCCAAAACGTGCAACCAGATTCTTGGCATATGTGTTTTGCCTCAAGTAGATGCCATCATCCGTTTGTTTAACCTGCAAACCAAGAAAGCATGTTAGTTCACCACCAATACTCATTTCAAATTTATGTGTCATGTGTTGACCAAATTTGTCAATAAGCGCTTTATTTGTAGCTCGAAATACAATGTCATCGACATAGATTTGAACCACCATTATATCACCATTGTTCGATTAAATCAACAGGGTTTTGTCAGCACTACTTCTTGTGTAGCCTTGCTCGAGCAAACCAGATAGTCAGACATTCATATCAGACTTTAGGTACTTGTTTTAAACTGTGCAAGGCTTTCTTTAACTTTAACACAAAAGTTGGGTGCTCAGAATGTTCAAACCCTTTTGGATGCTCAATATACACTTCCTCATGAAGTATATTGTTTAGAAAAGCACTCTTCACATCCATCTGGTACAACTTGAATTTGAGAAGACAAGCCAATATGAGTAATTGTGTGATTGACTCCAAGCGTGCTACAGGAGAAAAACTTGTCGTCGAATTCTATACCTTTCATCCGAGAGTATTCGTGAGGTACCAGACGAGCTTTGTTTCTGACATATTTCTTATTTCATCAATCTTGTTCTTGAAAATCCATTTTGTGCCAACCACATTGACTCCGTCAGGGCGAGGCGTCAGTTCCCATACTTTGCTTCTTTCAAATAGTTCCAATTCTTCTTGCATTGATGCTATCCAGTACCCATCATTCAGTACTTCCTGATGTGTCTTAGGTTCAATCAATGAAAATAAACATGCATATTGTACCATCTCTTTGAAGTTAATCTGTTTATTCCTTGTGATTCTGCCTCCAAGTAGTTCACCAATTACATCTTTCTCATAGTGGTTTTTGTGAACTTTTGGTTGAGCACCCCTGTGTATGTCTGATTATGGAGATTCATGGTTATTTTGGTTCCCAATCTAGGGTTTATATTCCCTATCATCATATAGGTAAATGATTGTAAGTCATTCTGTATAAGATCTTGTGTCATCAAACACCAATTCACATATTCCATGATAGACTTGGTTCTTTTATTGAACACTCGATAGGTTGTGCTGGTACTTGCGTACTGATATCTCTACATTCTACATGTTTTAAGCAAACATTTATAACCATTTCACCTTTGTTGTATCATCAATTCACATCATTCACAGTCTATACTAGCCACTTTGCATGTTTAGGATAGTGTTGTATGAGTATTGCATACATATTGCATTTTGGAGTTTATTCAGGTACAAATGAAGCTTTTGGAACTACAAGGACAAGATGAAGAAGGAGAAGTGATTAACTCTGCAATAGACTCGCCCAAACTACCAAGTCAGAAAAGCAAGATGTGGAGAAGTATCAGATGCGACCAAGGCACTCGGCCAAGCTAGTCGAGTCAAGCATTTGACACATGGGCATAATCCATGTTGGAGTCAAAAACGGTCACGACAAAAACGGTCACGACGAAATCGATGTCTGAAAACCGTCATTGAAATGTTAATCACTCGATCCGAACATCAAACCGCACTAGCCGTATCATTCCGATCAATGGAACGAACCAACTAAGCCGCAAGATTTCAGAAAGATCTCAAGGGACATCTTCCGGAAGAAGAAGAAACAATCAAGATCTTCGGATAAATGCATTGGCTCCAAATCTAGTCGTTTACGGACTAGTTGAATCTCGTACATTCATATCGCTAGTTGGCTACCTGATTCTCGTAAATTCAGCTCGCCAATTGGCTAGCTGAATCTCGTACATTCAGCTCACCAGTTGGCTAGCTGAATCTCGTACATTCAGCTCACCAGTTGGCTAGCTGAATCTCGTACATTCAGCTCGCCAGTTGGCTAGCTGAATCTTGTACATCCAGCTCGCCAGTTGGCTAGCTGAATCTCGTATCTCGTACATTCAGCTCGCCAGTTGACTAGCTGAATCTCGTACATTCAACTGGCTAGTTAGCTATCTGAATCTCGTACATTCAGCTCGCCAGTTGGCTAGCTGAAGCTCGTACATTCAGCTCGCCAGTTGGCTAGCTGAATCTCGTACACAGTATACTCAAAATTAGCATCCGGAAAGATCTAAACAATCGCGATCTCCGGACAAACACTTTAATTTCAAATCATGTCGTCTACGGAGAACACGTTTACGATACATGTTAGCATACATTTTTGATACACATTATGCTCGCCAGTTGGCGAGCTGAATCATACGCATTCAGCTCACCAACTGGTGAGCTGAACAGAGCACGTTCAACTTGCCAGTTGGCGAACTGAATTGTACGCATTAAGCTCGCCAACTGGCAAGCAGAACATAACACATATAGCTCACAAATTAGCAAGCTGAACAACACAATTCATATCATCTCAAAAAAATCACCTCTCGTTTCATATCATTTCAAGTCTCTGTGTGAATTTTATGGTGAAAACCTTAAGACTCATTTTTTTCGTATGAGTTTTGAATTAATCGTATAAACGGTAATGGTCAGCTGGAACACCGAAGTTATCCTATCTATACGATTATTTCCTACTATTTGCAAGAGAATCGCAAAAACCTTTCATATAAAATTTAATCGTATAAAATGATTAAATCTTATCGTTCTCCGAAACGGACTCAAAGACATGTTCCTTTTTATTAATCGTATAAAATAAAAAAACGGCTAACTAGGACGCCAACGTTATCTTACTTATACGATTGACATCATAATATTGCAAAATCCGTTTTGTATCGTTGTACGAAAGACCAATTCTCAAATAGAAATCGTAAAAATCGTCTAAACCGCAAAACGGCCCAAAGAGGCCTAAAACGCGATAACGGCCTAGTTACGATTTCAGACAAGAATTCGGCACGAGTACGATGACGGTCGTAGCTTGCTCCACAAGACGTAGAGAAATGGATAAAATCTAGAAAGAAATGTTTCCGCAGGAGAATAAACCCGAAAAGGAATAAATCTGGGACCTTTGGAGGAGTTAAGGTTTCTTGACTTCCCTTAAATAACGGAAATCGACAATGCAAATTTTGGTTCCCACAATCCACACTCGGCCAAGGAACTCTGGATGACGCTAAGTCAAACACTTAGCTGCGAGTGTGGGAAGCTAGCTCGGCCACTTCACTTGCCTCATGCCTAGTCAGAACACTTGAGGTGAGCCAAAAAAGACTACTCGGCTAATAAAATCGGACCAACGTCGAGTCAAGCAAGACCACTCGAGCCAAGACCAATCACTTGGCTAAGGCACTCGGCCAATAGCCGAGTCAAGGCCATGGAGATTTGGCCAATGCACCGTAGCGGCCTACGCACTGGGCTTGATGCCAAGTCAAGACCAAGCGACCACACCACTCACCCAATTAAACCCGAGCTGTGCATCTGAAGTAATCTATTTTGTCTTCAAGTTATCTAGGGTTTTCCCCTTTTGACCATAAATACCTCATTTTTTATTTGACCTAAGTTTATGCTTACTTTTATGTTTTTCCTTAGGTTTTCTCTCTGGTTTCTAGGTTGGTGTTCTTGAATGTTCTTGACTTGATTATCCAATATCTTTTAATATATTTAGTTTATGCCTTTGATTCTTGTTGATACTTGTTTTTCTCAGCCTCATCTTGTTTATACTTAGTAATCTCAGCCTTGTCTTGATGAATATCATGTTGATTTCGTTGAATGCATGTTATTTTATATGCGTAGTTTGATTTCCATGTTTGTTCTGTTTAATTATGATTGTTAGATTAAATATTTTAATCACCTGGCTTGAATTAACTGAATCTGATTACATCTTAAGTGGTTAATGACACATCCATTTTGATTGATTGTGCTGCAATGACAAAAAAGTGCATTAGGCAATTGAACCTACTAAAGACATAAAAATCTTACTATCAATTTGGCGTTGTTGCCGATTAGGTGTTTGTTTGTTACATTTTGGATTTTAGATCTATTAAGATCAAGTTCGTTTCCTATCTACTTTGATCACTCACTTTGTGTTCTACTTTTGTCTTTGCATTTCAAGTACTTACAAAATTATTTGACTATACTAAAGTGGGTAACCAACTGAGTCAGTGATCACTTAAGACGTGAACCTATATGCAAACAAGATCACAAAGCAACCAGAATCTCCTACGTTATCTTGACAACATCAATCAGTTACCAGGCAATTAAGAGAGCAAAGGAACAACATAAGAGTAGATCAAGAAGGTCAGCAAATTTCATAGCCAATGGCTGATCAACAACCACCCCCAGCAAGAGGAAGACTTATTCGAGCTGGTGATGCACCAAACACTCACACTCAGAGGCATGGGATTGTGCCACCTGCTGTTAACAACAACAACTTTGAAATGAAGCATAGTTTGATTGCAATGGTTCAGTGCAACAAGTTTCATGGATTGCCTATGAGAGATCCACTAGACCATATTGATGAGTTTAATAGGCTCTGCAGAGCCTAACCAAGATCAATGGGGTCAGTGAAGATGCCTTCAAGCTGAGATTTTTTCAATTTTCTCTTTGTGACAAAGCACATCAATGAGAGAAGGCAATACCTTAAAGCACTACTGCAACATGGGATGAGCAAAAGAAGGCTTTTCTTGCCAAGTTCTTCTCTACATCGAAAACAGCTAGGCTTCGCAGTGAAATCTCTGGATTTGTTCAGAAGAATACAGAAACATTCTTTGAAGCTTGGGAATGGTCCAAAGGCTATTCATCTCAGTGTCGTCATCATGCATTCAGCAAAGAGTCACTTCTTAACACTCTATACAGAGGAGTTCTCACAAAGATAAGGATGTCACTTGACACATCAAGCAGTGGGAACTTTCTGACCAAAGATATTGATGAAGGTTGGGAGTTAGTGAAGAATATGGCACAGTCTGATTGCACCTACAATGAGGATTATGGCAGAAGTATCAGGGAAAGTGTTGATAATGATGAGAAACTCAAAAAGGATATAAAAGCTCTGAATGATGAAATAGACAGGATGTTTCTACCCCAACAAAAGCAAGTCTATTTTGTTACTGAAGAAGAACAGATTTTGGTTCAAGATGGGAAGGGTGATTAACTTGAGGAGATTAGCTACATCCAGAACCAAGGTCGATACAATCAGGGCTTCATCAACTACAATAACAACTCCGACCTGTCTTATCGAAACAACAATGTAGCCAACCCACAAGACCAAGTCTATCCTCCACAGCAACAACAACAGACCAAGCCCTTCATTTAATATGGTCAACAACATAATCAAAGCTTTGTTCCTAAGCAACAAGAACTAGGTGGGTTTCAATAGCAACAACCAGTGGGTGGACCACCTGGTTTTGTACCTTAAGCAACAAATGTTGAAGCCATGTTGCAACTAATTCTTCAAGGTTAAGCAAATGGTGCAATGGAGACTTCTAAGAAGCTTGTTGAGCTCAACAACAAGATAGACTGCTCATACAATGACATCAATATCAAATTTGAAGCACATAATTCAAAGATGAAGTATATGGAAAGTATGGGTGCTTCATCTTCTGCTCATAAAACTGCACGAACACATCTAGGAAAATCAATTCAAAACCTCAAAGATTTTGCACAAATCAATGCAATCACTTTGAGAAGTGGAAGAGCGTTACCTGCTACAGATAACACTACTCACATCACTAAGGACAGTGTAGATCAAGATGGGAAGGATTTGAGCCTAAATGAAGATCATAATGCAGATTCTGCGCAAGCTAACGCTGAAGTGACACTCAACCCAAGTCAGAGATCACTTCAGACGTGAACCTATATGCAAACAAGATCACAAAGCAACCAGAATCTCCTACATTATCTTGACAACATCAATCAATTACCAGGCAATTAAGAGATCAAAGGAACAACATAAGAGTAGATCAAGAAGGTCATCAAATTTCATAACCAATGGCTGATCAACAACCACCCCTAGCAAGAGGAAGACTTATTCGAGCTGGTGATGCACCAAACACTCACACTCAGAGGCATGGGATTGTGCCACCTGCTGTTAACAACAACAACTTTGAAATGAAGCATAGTTTGATTGCAATGGTTCAGTGCAACAAGTTTCATGGATTGCCTATGAGAGATCCACTAGACCATATTGATGAGTTTAATAGGCTCTGCAGAGCCTAACCAAGATCTGGGGTCAGTGAAGATGCCTTCAAGCTGAGATTTTTTCCAGTTTCTCTTTGTGACAAAGCACATCAATGGGAGAAGGAAATACCTTAAAGCACTACTGCAACGTGGGATGAGCAAAAGAAGGCTTTTCTTGCCAAGTGATAAACAGGATTTTTCCAATTCCTATCTAACAAGTAA
>OVAV01001500.1:0-13121 GCA_900406375.1 Iberis amara
TCGTACGTTCTTGGTCTCTGTGGATTTGATCCCTCATATACAACTGTGTTTGCTGTGTACTTGCAGTGAATATATTTGGTTAAAACCTGAGTGTATCACCCGAGCATGCATGAGCCGCAAACTTCCTTTCCAAAACTGAGATTCAGAATTCCTTGAACAAGTTTCTTTTGAACCATCGATCTCATTGATTCCATGTTGATGTGACCTAAACGTGCGTGCCATTTGTTTGAGTCCGATATCGCAGCAACTTGCAAATTTATCACGTCGTGAACTTCATATTCATGTTATACAAGCGGTTTCTAGATCTCTTTGTCTTGACCAATGTCTTCCCCTTTTGATCCTTCATGACCAACCATTCTCCTATCATCCTTATGTCATACCCTGACTCAGTTGCTTGACCTAAGCTGAAAATGTTTCTTTTAGGTCTGGAATATAGTAAACTTCCGTCATTAATCTAGATTCTCCATTCATATTAATGAAAGATATCGTTCCTTTTCCCGCGATATGGATTCGTGATCATCACCAAACCGTACCTTTCCCGTGATTGTTTTATCAATACTTTTAAAGTATATCTTATCACCTCACATGTGATTACTAGCTCCATTATCAAGATACCATATATCTTTTCCTCTAGAATCGGTCTCATACTTACTAGGAATGCATCATTCTTCGTTTAGATAAACTTCTTCATGCATCATGAGCTCTCCAGCATCTTGAGTCTCATCGTCGTTTCCTTCTTGTGTTTCTTGCAGCTTCAGTAATCGATCTGGGCATCTTGATGCAAAGTGTTCTGATTTATCAAAACGATAACATATGATTTTGGACATGTCTCTTTCTCCGTTTACACACCCTCTTCCCCTTGCTCGGTTACTGTTTCGTCCTCCGCGACCTCTTCCTCTATATTCCCAGTTGTTATCTTCCCTTGCATAGTTTTGAGTATTTGCATACATTAATGTGTTCTGATATCCTTGAATTCCTTCTTCTTCAGAGATATGCTCTTCATATGCTTTTATACGTCCCATGATATCTTCAAAACTTGTAGTGTTAAGATCTAACACTTGTTCTAAAGATGCCACGATCTGTATAAATTTTTCTCGTGGCAAAGAAGAAAGAAACTTCTTGACCATCTTTGATTCTTCGATGACTACTCCTAAAGCAGCTGATTTGGCAGAAATCTTAGCAAGTTTTCCCCCAAACTCATCTACTTTATCTGTATCTTTAATCTTTAAGCGATCAAATTCGGTCATCAAGGTTTGTAACCTTGCTTCTTTTACCCTATCAGCGCCTACATGCCTAGATTTGATACCGTCCCATATCTTCTTTGTTGTTTCTAGCTCTCTAACTCGAAGGAACAATGCTTCAGGTATTGCTTGGACTATGAATGTCATAGCCAAGTTGTTCTTTTCTTCATCAATTTATGATGCTTCTGTTGCTTCCCACACTTTGTTTACTTTAATTGCGATCTTCATTCTCATTGCCCAAACGGTGTAATTTGTGGAAGTTAGCATCGGAACATGTATTGAAGTAAGACCGACTTCTTTCTTGTCTGCGTGTGGAACAACATCACCCATGGTGTCTTCGTGATCTTCTCTTCACAAAGCTCTGATACCAATTGTTGGATTTAAAGATTTATATAAAGAAATAACTCTTCTTTATTAGATTTATAAAAATCTCTCAAAACCTAAACCTCTCAAATCTCATAAGTTATGCCACATCTCAGCATCTCCTTATAAAGTCACCAATTTTCTATTCCTTATTAGATTACATATAAGATTAGATAAATCTTACATATATTGTAGATAACTCCTAAATATATCTAGATAATCTCCTAAGCGTATCTTATCTAAAACTCAAATAGGAAATATTCTTTGCTTGATCATCAAGTTTTTTTCAAGCTTATCTCATCATTTTGTCCAATTACTCTTAGAAAAACTAAATCTGAATGTTAAAAAACATTACTCCCTCCGTTCCTAAAAGGAGGATGTTTTAAAATTTAGTTTTGTTTCTAAAAAGATGATGTTTTAGGACTTTAAAAGAAAAGCATAAAGTAAAGAAAAAATTGTTTTCCTTAATCTACGTGAAACTCCAAAACATCATCTATTTAGGAATAGAGACAGTATTTGATATCTTTTTGTAGCAATACAATATATAGTCTATACATTGATGCATCGTAGACAGCATTTACAAGAAGGTAGATCTCCTCAGGACTTTCAGTGGATGTGATTGGTAAAATTATTTTGACGGTTTGTCTTCTTAATTTGGTGTCTGATTTTAAAATCTATTGTTGTAGTTGTTTTTCCCTTTTTCTGGAATTTAAGAAGGGTTGAAGGTCAATGTTTTTAATTTTTCTAGGATTTTTAAGGTGAGTAATACCGTCGATTAACTCATTTACCGGATTTTCTAATTTTTGATTGGCCAAGAGAATAATTTTGTAATTTCGCACTAAAAAAAAAATCGATTCATGATCTAGATCAACAGGGCGATTCTTCTTCAAATAGTAATCACTACATTACAACCAGGGGCGGATGTATTCAAAAAATTATGGTGCAAGTGCACCCAACCAAATTGCAAATTTTTACCTACTAATTAGTGTATTTTTGTTTAGAAAATGATTATGCACCCATTTATTTTTTTGTCACCAAACAAAGGAAATAATGCACCCATTCTTTATTTTTTTATTTTCTTAAATCTCTTTGTTTATGGTAAAGCACATAACTCTATAATTCAAAACTCAAATTTAGAAAACTATTCTTTTGATATTAACTTTGATATATGCTTTACATTTATTTTTAAAAATATTTTTTAAAACATCTGTTTAAATTGTTATTGATTTTTTTTGATGAAATGTTAAATTGATTAGCAAAATGTTACAAAGAGTTTATATTTACAATGATTGAAAACGAAAAATAAAGATCAAGAGAAAGCAAATAAGAGCATAAGCGTGACCTTTAGGTTTGAAATATCAAAACGTTTGCCTCATTAAAACCTGAATATAGAAAACCCAGTGGGACAAAACTAGATTCAGGAAAAAGAGTACAAAACGTTTTGATGAACCTAAAGGTCGAGAGATTATGATTGCCAAATTTGGTCAAGACAGTAGAGTAGTGGAAAGAAGGAAGGATCATGAAACACTCGCCCAACATGAATGGAGTTGATGATAGCGTGAAGATGGAGCGTACTGAAGACTAATACGTTCTGTAATTCCACGTCTAATTTGTTGAAGGATGAACGAAGTTGAATGATGAGGCTTGGCGTGGATGCGTCCGTTACGTTTCCGCCATACATTGTATATGGTGGTTTGGAAAGATAACTTAATGAGAACTGCATCAAGGTGTGTTTTGGGATGACGTATAGCCAGTAAGGTGGTAGTCCAATCGGAGTTGACTCGACGACGTAGTAGTGGCGTGGTTAGCTCCGACCAGATGGTGAAAGTTTATGGGCAAGCGAAGAATAGGTGGTCTCTAGTCTCGTCTGGTTTGCCGCAGAGAATGCACGGTTGTTGATGTCCCCAACGGCGCATTCGGTTCCCCGTTGATAGCCGATCTAGAACTGCAAGCCAAGCAATAAAAGAATAATGCGGTACAGATTGTGTAAACCATATAGAAGTGAACCAAGAGGGTTTAAGGTAAGTGCCACTTAGCTGTTTCCATATGTTTATTCGCCGAGAAGAAATCCTTGTAATCGTCCACTCCATGCTTCCAAAGTGGCCTGTCCGGACCTAAGTACGTTTGAGGTAGAGGCAGATTCATTATGCGATCATGAAGATCACGAAGACTCCAAACACGAGATCGTCGTAGAAGCCAACGGTGTGAGTTAGCTGCATCAGCCACCAAGCTGTGACTTGGCAGATTAAACTCCCTGTAGTACCTGCGTGATCACTCAATATACCTAGCGATGACCAATTCGTATGCCAGAATGAAGTGCCTTGTCCATCGCCAATTTGCACTTTGTAAAATTCACGAGCTATTGGACAGAGTTTGAGCAGCTTTTGCCAGGTCCATGATCCTCCTGTTGTAGGTAGAACATCCCAGAAAGTATAATTACGTAGTAGGTGGCGGGATATCCAATTCGCCCAGAGAGAATCCGTATGAGTTAGCAGCCGCCATATGAGTGAGAGTGAGTATACCCGAGATGTTTCCTCAAAGCTGCGAATCCCTAGACCACCCGCGTCCTTCGGTTTACAAACTTCAGACTAAGCTAGTTTCGCCATATTGTGATTTGTGGGGGAACCAGACCATAGAAAATTACTGCATAAGCTATTAATTTCTTTGAGACATTGCTTCGGGAAACGAAAAGCAGACTGCCAGAAGTTCACCGTACTTACGACAACTGATTTGAGCAACTGTAAACGACCTGCAAAAGAGAGAGATTTCGTGGACCAAGAAGACATACGAGTACGTAATCGGTCTAGGAGAGGAATATAGTCAGTCCGGCTAAGTCGCCTGGTTGTCAATGGTAGTCCCGGATAACGAACTGGTAGAGTTTCTCGCTTGAGACCCAGTTGTGATACAGTCCGTAATATGTCATTGCTTGGCCGAGCCGTAAGAAAAACCGATGACTTCTGAACATTAATAATAAGGCCTGATGCACGTCCAAAAGTCTCCATTACTTGTATAATACCCCCAAGGGAGGATGGAGCACCATCAGAAAAGACCAGTATATCATCAGTGAAGCTTATGTGTGTCAGGTTCAATTCCTGGCATAGTGGGTGATAGCCAAATTGGCCCTGTGTAGCTGGTGCATCCAAGAGCTTGGAGAGGACATTGTTAACAATGACAAAAAGGTACGGGGATAGAGCATAACCTTGTCTCAACCCTCTTGCACTTGGGAAAAAGCCAGTTGGTTCACCATTTACTGAGACCGAGAACGTAGCCATAGAGATGCAAAGCCGAATCCAGTGGACAAATTGCGCCGGAAAAGCCATAACCTGCAAGATGGAAATAAGAAAGTCCCAGTTAACTGTATCAAAGGCTTTAGAAATATCAAGTTTCAAAATACAACGAGGAGAGTTAGTGGATTTGTGGTAGTCTTTGACAAGCTCTGTGGCAAGTAAGATGTTTTCAAGTAGTAAGCGACCCTTGACGAAAGCACTTTGATTCGGGGCAATAAATGCAGGCAATAGGATCTTCAAACGATTGGCTAAGATCTTCGAGATGACTTTATAGATGATGTTACAACACGAGATCGGACGGTAGTCGGTGATAGTTTGCGGAGCATCACCCTTCGGCACCAGCGAGATCAGAGTGGCATTGATGCCCCTTGGTAAGAAGCCAAACTGGAAAACCGATTGTATAGCGGCTGTAAAATTACTTCCGATGGTAGGCCAAGCAGCTTTAAAGACCTCGACATTGTACCCGTCCGGCCCGGGTGCTTTGTTCGAAGGCATATTGAAGAGAGTGTCCTTGATTTCTTGCGAGAGGATAGGTCGACATAGCTAAGTAGCAGATTCAGCTGAGCAACGAAATTTGAGCAAGTCTTCGAGGCTTGGAGATTGTAAAGGGATCGTTGGAGCTGTGTATTGTAAGAAGTCTTTGAAATGGCTTGCGGCGATATCCTTTAGAGCAGCAGCATTCGTTACTACTTCACCAGAACTAAGCATCAAGCGATGTATAGTATTCGGGATGTTCGTGAGCTTGCCACGCGGTGAAAATAACTAGTATTCTGATCTCCTTTGGCCAGCCAATTAATGCGTGATTTTTGTTGATAAAAAATCTCCTCTGCACGAGCAAGACTAAACCAGTTCTTAGCCGCCTCTTTCTCCGCCATAAACATGATGTTTGAAGGCGAGTTTAAAGCCTACGTTTGACAGATACATAAGTGGTCATAAGCAGCACGAGATAGAGAAGTAATATGACCATAGTGTTGAGAGTTGAGAGAACGAAGTTGAAACTTTAGCCCCTTAAGTTTCGAGTACAACAACCGTAGCGCAACATGTGAGGAATAAATTGGTGGACTGGAGTTCCAGTACAATTCCAGAACCTGAAAGAACGAGGGGTTAGTAATGAGATAATTATAGAATTTAAAGGGCTTTCGGGCTGGCGTTGAAGGGGTGGACATATGAATGATACAGCGGGCGTGATCTGAGATGCTGTTTGCCTCAAACGCTGAGTAAGATTGAGGATAGGTGACAGTCTATGAATTATTGACAAGAGTCCTGTCAAGTTTCTTGCCAATGAGATTTGCATCCCTATGATTCCACCACGTGAACCGAGGCCCCACATAAGCAAGATCGCGTAAATCACACAGGGAGACAAACTCTTGGAACTAAATCATTCCCACACACGAAGTGGTAGAGTTGGTTGAGTGCTCTGAGACTGAAAGGATTTCATTAAAATCACCAAATATTAGCCATGGATAAGATATATGATCACATAATTGCTGACTCCTATGGAGATCACGCCATAGATGAATACGATCATGCTGAAAATTCGAAGCGTAAACACAAGAAACCAAAACCACTGCCCCAGTCTCAAGAGTGAGAAGAACAGTTATAACTTGAGCTGAGATAAGAAGTGGAGTGACCACAGTTCCATCCCACCAACAAACCCATATTCGACCAAGACGGTGTTATTGATTTACACAGTTGATACAAAATGAATATATCTTCTAAATTTCTACTAATTGGTATATTTTCACACACAAGAAAATCTAAAATACACCTAAGTATTTTTAAAAAAAATTTCAATATTTTAAAATGATTGATTTTAAAAATATCTAATAATTCTCCGTAATATCTAATATAATGAATGGTCATATTTTGGTTTTATATGTATTTATTTTGTTTTATGCTGAACAATTAAAATATTTATTAACACATAAATTTAATTAGTTAATTAAATTAAAAATTATATAAATTAAATAAATATATAAATTAAGTTGTGCATCCAACAAAATTATGTTTTAGATCCGTCCCTGATTACAACCATTTTGTTTGCTGTTATAGTTATTGAGCAAAAATGATCTTTTAAGTCATTAATTTAACTATTTTAGTTTATCGTAAATTTGTTTGTTTTCCAATATATTAGATTTTAATTTTTGAGATTTCGAATTTTAATAGTAGAAATTTATAAGCTTTTGTGTGTTGATAATGTAAAATACGATTACTTTTATTAGTGAAGAAAAGATGACACAAAAAATCTCTTCTGGATTTTCTCTGTTTTATTATTAACAACTCTTCTGGAATTTCAAACCGTTGAATTGAAGAGTCAACGTTCAAAATCAGACGGCTTGTATAAAATTATTATTAATAAATTATTATTATTATTATTATTAATCTTAATGTATCACACGGACTTTAGGATAGATACGTTTTACTAATTTATTACAAAAAAGATCCTCTAACACTCTAACTTATGTATCTCCCAATTGAGCGCTTGTAGCCTGGTGGTAGAGGCACCGGCATGCGACTCAGGCATCCCTCTTCGATTCCCCCTTAGTGCACCTTTAGTTGATTAGACAAAAAAAAAAATGTATCTCCCAATTGAATTAATATGTTTTTCTATAAACTTTTCCAAAAATAACATTTATTTGATTATATATGCAATATTATTAGGAATAACAAAATATATATTTTGTCACAATAATTTATGAACCACAATAGACTAGTCATGTAACTCAAATTCCATAAATAGAAAAAATATATTCATATACAAAGTGACCAGATCTAATCTCTGATTTGATAACAAGATGATAGAGATGACACAAGTCACAACCAATAAATCACTTAATTCTTGTTATCTACCATAATCTATCAATAAAAGTGGAAACATATATATTTGGACAGTACCTCTAACATAATTTAATATTATTGATGTTGCAAAACAACAAGTTTAATCTAAATTCATATTATTTATATTCACAACCTATATTTCACTTCCAAATATCAAAAAATTTACTAAAAAATTTAAGAACTTATTTTACTAATTAATAAATTAGCAATGTATAATATTTATTGTAAAATATTTAAAATATAAATAAAAATATATTTGTAAATATTAATTTAAACTATAACTATCTTTTGAGACACTTTAATTTAACATTATAAAGTAAAATTTTTAGATGAAATAAATTCAATATTCTCTAATATGTGATCAAACAAATTTATCTATTCAAGATTCAACAAGTTTAACAAATAATTATGATAATACCCTTTATTTATAAAATGTTAAATTTTTTAATCAAAAGAAAAAGTTATATGTACAAGTGAACTGATTCTTTGATCAAAATAAGACATGTGTGGGTTGTGCAAGGATGCCTCATCAAAACATGAGTATAGAAAATCATGTGGGATAAAACTAGAACGAGGGAAAAGAATATGCTTCCTGCAAGAAAGAAGAATTGATGAAGACTGGAGACTGAGATGCTAGAGGCTGTGAGGTCGGACAAAAATTGGTATGTCTAGAATTGGCCTTGGTGAAGCTGGTGCCAATGTTTTGTCAAGTTGTGGAAGGGTGAGGTTGGCGCATAAAGAAGACTTGTTGTGCGATCTGAAACGGTGTGAATGATCAACGTTCAGAGCAGTGATGGAAATCGATGGACCTGACCATGGTGACGTCCATTACGCTCTCCATATATGATAAATAGTTGTTTGAAAACAAAGCTTAAGAAGGATAATATCAATGGCAAAGAATGATCTATGGCACAGGGTCGTGCGCGTTGTGCTCCAATCATGCGCTAAAAGCCGGCAAAGAATATGTCCCGTCAAGTCGAACAAAATGATGAAAGAGTATGGATATGCGACGAATTGGTGATCACGAGTCTAATCTGGTTCCTCGCATAATGAGCAAGCCTGTCATGGATAGTAAGTAAAGAAACAAAAGCGTAACGAGAAATATATTAAGAGAACCATGTAGATTTGAACCAAACTTGCTTAGGGTAAGGGATACGAATCTGTTGTTAAGTCACATGTGACATGTAATAGTTATGCTAATATGACAACAGAAACATACCAATTTTTTGTTTGTTTTAAATGTGTATATAGTGTGAAATACCATCTAATTAAACTATTAAACCAACAATGATTCTCTATTTTCTTTTTCGAAGAGAACATCAGCTTCGACAAAAATGAAAAAAAAAAAAAAAAACATTGGATATGAGTGTTGAATATTTGGCTTCGTATAATACTTTTATTAGAGTGGCAAAACCACTAAGAAAAATGGAACAGATCTTTTTTTTCCGAAATGACGTACTAAGTGATGGAGGAAGTGTGTGATTGAAAAATCATTCTGCCTATTTACGAGTTACCAATTGATATATTTTGTTTTAGCTCATAACTTAAGCTTAGTTGCATACATTTTGATATATTGCTCGCAATTCTAGTTCCGTATAATTTTTTAAATGTTTCAAACCGCTCTAACCAATAATAAATTCATCCAAAAAATGCTAATATAAAAAAAGCAAAATCATTGCAAGTATAAATCTTACAAACTTATTATATAATATTAAAACTTAATTAACATTGTAATTATGCATAAATATTAAAATTATGGTTTTCATTTGAAGAGAAGTTATCATGTAGGTCTAGACTAAGAATTAGTCTTTATCAAATGCGTAATTACTAAATTATTTATTTTAGTCAGCCAAAAAGTATATGAGAAATTTCATGAAATACCACAAAAAGTTCAATTTTCAAAAATACACACACTCATAATTCTTCTAAAAATACAATTAAAATGTTTTGTTCCAAAGATACCACAAATTTAAAATTGAGTTTAAAGGGTTTAAAATTTAAATTTTTATATTTGGGTTTACTAAATAGAGTTTAGGGTTTAGTTTTGAAGGGTGGATTTTGGTTTTGGGGTTTAGAGTTTAAATTTGAAGCATTAAAGCTTTTATAAATTCGTGGTATATATGGAACAAAAATATTTTGTAGTATTTTTGAAATAAATTGAGAGTGTGTGGTATTTTTGGAACATACCTAATTTTTGTGGTATTTTTTTTAGAATTATTAACAAATTCGGGGAGTTACTTATTCGACGATACTACTGAAAAATTAAGAATATTTTTTCCATTTTTTCTAGTTAAAGAAAGAAGAAGAAAATTATGTAGAAGAAAGCAATTTGTTAACATCAGTTTGAGCTTTACGTAACCACATACTCAAATGTATACTTAAAACCAATCAAACGTACCTTGTGGAGGATGTAAATTTTATTAATATTTATAACAAAAATTGAGTCTTTTTTAACTAGAAGAGAATTTTTTCAACTACATTTAAATTACAAAGTAAATTTGTTATTGGTTGCATAATTCAGACAACAGAGTTTACACAAAAATACTTCTTATACGGTCCTGACTAAAAATCGATTTATGACATTTTTATAAGATATTGATTTATAACATAAAATGGTCTTATAGTGATGTGTTATGATTACAATTTCTAGAAGCCTGAAACTTCCCATTAGTTTCGCTTGTCAAATTAGTGCGATCTGTAAAAAAATTAGGTGCTAGACTGCTAGTATTAGCATCTTATCCTTTGATTTTGGTCAAATTATTTATTAATTACCGCTAAAATCACAAGTTAGTGGAATGTAAATATATTATAAAATAGAAGGACTTCTGAACGGTTTTTTTTTCCAAAGAACCTTTATTTATACGGTAAACTTAAGTAAAACTTTGAACGTTTTTTTTATTGATAAGGGGCAAAACATGCGAAAGATTATTGTTAGTGTTTTTTTTTCCGACTAGTGGATTAACAGAGACAACAACCAAAAGACAAAGAAATTACAACAGACAAAGAATTCAAAAGTCGGGCGAAAAAGGGATATCCCGAAGTTAAAGGCCAAACAAGGCAGATTGAAAAATAAAAAAAAAAGTTAAACTTAACACTAATGGAACTAGCGAAAGCATGATACTCAGAAGACCCAACTCTGAAGACCCGAGCAACTGACTAAACAGAGCGAAGAACCGGAGAAGGATAAAGCTGTTAAAGCACAAAGTTGTGCCAGGAAGAGAATGATGGCGCACCACTAGAAACACCCAACGCCCTGACCAGACAGAGAAACAAAACCTTGGAAGTCCCAGCAACCGTCGATCCTAACAGCCACTCCTGGAATGAAGACACTGAAACGCATAAGAGGCAACAACAAAGATCGAGTAACGGAAACCACTGCGAAAGCAAAGCACCATACCGAAGGACATCGAGCTCCACCAACGGAGATAAAAGAGAAGAGTAGAACTATCCGAAAATTTCCGGTGAAGACCATAAGCATCCGTCCTAGTCATTATCTCGGATCAACTCCGCAGCGAAACACAATAGACGATTCTGGAGTGAAAAGAAAAGCAAAACCCTAAGACAAGACAAAAGCAAAACGAAGCCAGATCCTGCAGTGAGCTCAAATACCCAACAACCAAAATCTCGACTCACAACCGAACCAACCAAGACCAAACCAGCAGAAACTAACCGAATCGCAACCAATTCAAGACCCAACCGCAAGCAAGCCAGGACCCAAACCGAGCCGCGACCAAGCCACATCCACCGAAGAGATCCGAGAATATAGTCGAAAGAAGCAGAGATGAGAGGGTACCAGAGTGAAGAGGAGGAGTGGCGGAGCCGGAGTGGAGAGAGAGAAGGAGATACGGTCGGAACCGAAACCATTACTCCGACACGGCGCTCCCGCTTCAGAACCACCGAACCAAAACTCCAAGCACGCTAGGAAATGGACAAGCGAACACCACTGCAGATCGGAGACAAGACATAACCGAGAAAAACAAACAGACAACTCGTCGCCGCCACAGACCAGCGACGAGATCTAGGGTTTGGTTAAAGTCGGGGGGGGGGGGGGGGGGGGGGGGGGGGGGGGGGGGGTTGCAATCGCTAGGAGAGAGATTATTGTTAGTGTTTACGGAGTAACAAAGATTATTAATTTTGCTACAGACAACAATCTACTACTTCCTTTTTTAGGGCTAGCATTCCGGTATACGGTTCGATTATGGTTCGGTTTTTTCGGTTTTCTGGTTTTTTGGTTTTATGAAAAGTAAAATCATACGGTTTAAGTTCCAGTTTCGGTTTGATTTTTTCGGTTTGCAGTTTAAACAATTTTGAAAAAAGGAAACCATAAGAAACCGTAAGAAAAATTAGTTTGTTCAGATTGATTTTAATTTCAGTTTTATATTTAAAATATAAGGAATTACAACCAATACTAAAAAAAATATGCATACGAATAAGAAAAATGTATAAAATATAAAATTAAAGTCTAAATATCCAAATCAAATCTATTAAAATTTAAACTAATTATAAAAAAAACTTGAGAATAACTTCAATATCGTCATCAACCGTGATTCCCTGAAGAATGCTTAAACAAAAGTAAAATAAAAAGAATCATGAACATATATGTTGTGTGTAAGTGAACTAAAATGTGCTCATAACTTCTCTCGAGGAACGCCTTATTTCGAATGGAATCTTAGCCTGCCTCACTTGCTTTCTTTACTGCATAAGGGCATAAATAATGTGAAGGGATTGATGAAATTACTCGACTAAAAGGAGAGGTGTATCTCTTTTCCAATTTCGGTCTCGATTAGTTTACAAGATTAAATGGCCAATTANCTTCTGGACCCTCGATTCTTTAGTTTTCCAAGAATGTTGGGCTGGGTATGTAAGCCATGTATCTAGGCGTTCCTTGAGAGCGTAAATGAATTTGCCTTTCTGTTAAGTAACTACTCCTTTCTTTGTTGGATTTTGGGAAGTTCTCCCGTTTGCTTCCCCCTAGTCATTACCGGGTACCCTTCCTGTTGCTGCTGTTGCTATTGGATTTCTACATTATAGTTCTAACTAATTTTTATGTAGTTAATTTGAAAACTAGAAAATCCGAACATTTTTACGGTTTTTAATCGAAACAAAATTAAAACCGAAATATTTTATCATCCTAATTTAACAGGTTCATAAGTAAAACCGAAATCGAATCAAATCACTTAATTACGGCTTGGTTCGATTCGGTTTTTTGGTTATAGTTTTTTTATTGTCCAGCACTATTTTTTGCAATAAACAGTCCATACTTAATCTACAACAATTTTTTATATATATTACCATTTCTACACCATTACAGACTACAATTTATTAGTGATAATAAAAACTGGTGAGTGATACTTAGGGCATCTCCAAAGGGACACTTCAAATTTAAAGTGTG
>OVAV01001501.1:0-13121 GCA_900406375.1 Iberis amara
CAAAAATAATATAAATGTTTGTTTTTGTGCATTACAAAAAACGCAGATCGTTATGGACAGCTCATAAATAGTAAACGAATATGCAAACGAATAAAAAAAAGGATTTACAGTAACAGACATGCATTTATTGTCAGAGTAAATGTCATTATGTTTAATTATCATCAATGTAATGTAACCACTAATTAATCAAGTTATATAGTTAATGATTAGGGTGAAATTAGTGTAAAAGAAAAAGTAAAAGGGGTAATTTAGGAATTAAAAATTGTGGAGGGGAAGAAAGAGGATTTGTCGTTTATCTCTTTTGTTGATGTCGCAATCAGATGAACAAAGGCATTCACAGGCGAATCACGGCGGGCCCCGGAGGAGAGCGTTATGAACCTCTCTCTCTCTTCTTCTACTTATTCTTCTCTCTGAATCTGCCGTTACTCGGAAGCTTCGATCGAAACTCTTTTCTTCACATGCATTGTACGCAAACACGAGTCTCCAAAACTTCAGTATTCTACTACTTGATTTCTCCGTCGGTTTGCGATTCTTTCTGCAATGGCCGCTACTGGTGGTTTCTTCCATGAGGTTTTGATTAGATTCTTTACTTTTTTTATTGAATCCGACTTGTTTCGTTTCGAGGAAATGTCGATTGATTTAATCTGTTTTGTACGATTCGGAGATTTTCTGAATCTTATCTTTGATGCGGTGAAAATAAGAAGAAAGATTAGACTCCACGCTCTTCAGATTCGATTTCTGGATAAGAACAAATTATAGGAGTATGATAAAATAAACACTCAATTGCTGCTTGATATCTCTACAGTGTTACTGTTTGGTATGTATTGATGGTTGACTCTTTCCATGGTGATTCTGATACAAGTTTCTGAAATTACTACAGGGGAAGCAGCAATTCGCAAGTGTTGCAGAGGGGAATGCACCAGCCAAGTATCCAAGCTTCAAAACAACTAAGCCAAGCTTCAATGATGCTGGCAAGCATAGTGTCATAGGTAAATTTACTTTACAAGGATCACACTGTTCTTATATAGTATCTTAACAAATTTCAAAAGCATACTAGTCAGTGATAATGACCACCTGTTTCTTGAGATGCAGATGTTTTTCCACTTCTTGTCAAGAAGGCTGCATTCCCTTCGAAAGATGGCGTGGATACTACAGTGGTGAGTATTCTAGTTTAGAAGAAGCAATCTGTTATTGAGCCATTTTATTAGGAAGTTATACCTTTCGTCACCACTTTGTCATCCCTAGATCGCGAACTAATAGATATTCAGAAGCTTTGTGTGTGTGTGTTATATGGTAAAAGTGTACTAAGTTCACCAAACTCTGTATTTTGTATAGGTCCAAGATGTGTGTACTATCTCAGTTCTACCTGATGAAGGAAATACCATTCCGCAATGCACTTCGCAGTTTACTCTCTTGAGCTTCATCAAGGCTCTACTTCCATCTAAAAATCAGATGTTGATGGATGCACAACTGAATTGTCAGAAAACACAGAACCGCATCAATGTGCTATTGGGAGGCACAGATTCCTACCAATCTTGCGTTGTGGACATAAATGTCGAGAAAGGGAATGCTGGTGAGAATATGACATCCCATGACGAAGTTGTTGGAACTATGAAATCGGAGAATGTAGTAAGTTCTTTCTACTTTGTCAACAACAACAGGTGCTACTCTGCTTTGTCCAAATGCCTTACCCTGGTGTGGTTAATATGTCTTTTACAGCATATGCAAAAGGTACTACAGAGACAAGCAAGCTTGAGTACTGGTAAGAGTCACTAAAGTTGCATGATTTAAGATTTGTGTAATGTATTTGTGCACTGATTCTTGAGAATTTATGTTGTAGATAAAGCTGTATCTGAGAGATGCCACGATGCACCAACGAACAGGTGGAGAAGATATAAGCGTGTTGCTTCATTTGATTCAAGGAAAATCGTCATCTTATTCTCCATCTTGTAAGTATAAAATCGCAGTAGATTTGCATTTGAGTATATGAACTTATCTCTGTTTTTGGAGTGCAGATCAAGTGTGGGAACATTGATATTGATCTACCTGACACTAAGAGTGAAGCAAAACGGAGACAACAACAACTTCAATCAAATGTAAAACTGTAATGTCTCTTTCTTCTTAGTCGTCTCTGTTTTTGATTCTCTTTTAAAAAAAAACTCAGCTTTTGATCAAATTTTCATAATGTTGATAATAATAACACTTTCATCTATGCATAACACTTGCGCAGGCTTAACATATGTAGATATTATCATTTCCGTTTAAGGTTTACAACGACGCAAATTCCGGATATCACCTCTCTTTTGTTTCTGTAAAATGTATGGTAAGATGAAAATTACAAACTTTCTCTTTGTTTCTTTACATTTTCGAATCAACACGAACAACCTCCACCACCACTTCCTCCTCCTTGTTGATCACCTTGTGATGAATTTGAAGTGGTCTTTAAGTTCACATCAACCATGTCTTCTGATTTTGTCACCGACAAATATGAATCCACCCCTGGTAAGGCTGCAGCTATCTTCCGGAACAAAGCCTGCGAAACGTCTCAGGTTTTGTTAGAAAAAAAAAGTCAATCACTTCCTTAAGTTTTAGTTGGTTTTATTATACCTTAATGTTGAAATTTTCTTTGGCACTGGTCTCGATGAACATAACTCCATACTCTTTACCCTTCTCTTCACCTTCACTGATAGATACTTGCCTTTTATCAACAAGATCAGTCTTGTTTCCAACAAGTACAATAATAACATCTCCTGAACCTCTTTCTCTGTGTACATCATCGATCCATTTTGATGTATTCAGAAACGTTTGCCTATCTGCACCATGCATCATCGATCATTGAGCCACATTTAAACACACAGATATGGTTGAATTAAAGATCACTTACTGGATACATCATATACAACAATGGCAACAGAAGAATCTCTGATGTAACTTGGGATTAAACTCCTGAATCTTTCTTGTCCTGCTGTATCCCTTTAATCAACATAAAAACATTTTGAGATTCTTGAGTTGTTCTACTAAAGAGCAATAATGTCCTTGTTCTTACCATAGCTGCAAACGAACTGTTCGATCTTCAAGGTACATTGTTTTCGACAGAAAATCGATTCCGATTGTAGGCTGCATCGATACCATAACAAGAGGTTGATAATAGGGGAAACAGAATTGAAAACCAAGTGATTAACGACGGAGATTGACCAATTCGTTATGTAATTTCCGTCAGTCATGATTTCGTTCCGATCAAACAGTAAACGAGAAACAAGAGAATCAATATAGAAAGAAATGGAAAGGAATATGGTTAAGACCTGGTAAGTGGTATCGAATTTATCATACATGAAACGAGTGATGATGCTTGTTTTTCCAACAGATTGATCTCCTAAGAACACTAACTTAAATTTCGCCAAAGCCGAAACCGCCGCCATTTTCGGGTGATCAGATGAAGATCCGAACTTAGAGCAGATTCAAATTTTCTTCTTAGCTCTCGGTCTGGTCTCGGAGAAGAAAGAGAAGCCGAGCACGACGACGAAGACGAAGTCGTACTCAAAGCTGGTTTTGACTTTGCCACGCGCCAAAATTTTGTAACACCGAAACGAAATTTTCAACGAACCGTTTCCGTGAATACAACATAATTGCATACACATTAATGGGCCCAAACGAGTCTATAAATATTGAGTTTCAGGCCCAAATCATCGTTATAACCAAAATTTTGTATCAACGGCGAGTACTAGATTAATGGGCCTAATTAGATTAATGGGCCCGAACGAGTGTAAAAAAAGAGTTATTTTTTTATATTTTAGGCGCAAAGCATTGTTATAATCAAAATTTTGTACCACCAAACCGAAAATTTTCAACAAAACCGTTTCCGCGAGTAGTATATAACTGCATGTACCTTAATAAGCTGAATTAGATTAATGGGCCCGAACGAGTCTTAAAAATATTAGCTTTTTTATATTTCAGGCCCATTACGAGCGAAACGTCTTCTTCAAGTTAACTTACAAGTGAGTCGATTTTCTTCCGCCGCTGTCTCTCTCTCTAATCGGATTCTGCTTCTCAAGGGCTTCAATGGTTAATAAGAAGAGTTATACTAAGGGTTCATCGTCATCAAGAGGCAGGACTGTTTCATCGTACACTGATAATTTGGATTATCCTCCAAGTTATGTTGAGAGAAGAAGCTGAATCTCTTCTGCAGAATCAGAATGATGACACTAAGCTTACTGAGATCTATGACAAGCTACAGATGTTGGGTTCAGATGCAGCTGAAGCTCATGCGTCCAAAGTTCTTGTAGGGTTAGGTTTCACAAAAGATATGCTAGTGCGTCCTACTAAGGCCCTGTTCGTTTGTCAGTCGCTAGCAGTAGCAGTTAGCGGCAGCGATTAGCTGCAGCTGTTATCAGTCGCTGGTTATGTTCGTTTGCTAGTCGCTAGCGGCAGCGATTAGCAGCCGCTGAATCTATTTTGAAACGCTAGAAAATTTAGCGGCTAAAATTTTTAATCGCTGCGATTAGTCGCTGGACCAGCGACTGACAAACGAACACAATTTTAATCGCTGCTGCTAATCGCTGCCGCTAGCTACTGGCAAACGAACAAGGCCTAAGTCATTCAGTGGTGGTTGGAGGATGCGGATATCGATAGCTAGAGCTCTCTTTCTTAGGCCAAGTGTTTTGTTGTTAGATGAACCAACTAACCATTTAGACTTGAGAGCTGTTCTTTGGTTAGAAGAGTATCTTTGTAGCTGGAAGAAGAGAACTTTGGTTGTTGTTTCACATGATGTTGGTTTCCTTAACAGTGTTTGTACTGATATAATACATCTCCATGACCAGAAGCTTCACTTGTATCGAGGTAATTTCGATGCTTTCGAATCTGGATATGAGCAGAGACGTAAAGAGGTTAACAGGAAGTATGAGAGTCATTTGAAAAGGGAGAAAGCAGCTAAAAGATCTGGAAACAAAGTTCAACAAGAAAAGGTAAAACACCGGGCCAAGTTTGAGGCAAAGAAGGACATGGATGAGGACGATCTAGTAGTGCCAGAAGCTCCAAAGAAATGGACAGATTATAAAGATGAACTCAGGAGAGAAATCAAAGCAGAGGTTGATGACTTGAATTCTCTTGTTGGCTCCTAAACCTTATACTTTAATTATAGCTTTGTTATTATGATGATTTATCAATTATTACATTACTAGACATTTACAAAAGAGTAAGCGTAGTTAAAAAGTTAAATCTCATAATCTTTCTTCATCATCATCACCACCTGCAAATACCAGGCTCCATTGTTTTGCTAAGATCTAGAATCTCATCATATTTTGAGCCATATACAAATCCCCATAGCTGCATTAATCAATGAATTGTTTTTAGTTAAAGATTGGAACACAAAATTGAACTTTCTAGTTTAAGTACCTCTACTTCTTTAACATCAAACTCCTGAGAGTTTGAGAGACAAGTGTTCCCGTATGTCTCTGAATAAGCACTTGATCCACTTAGCCTATAAGAAGTCATAATGTATCAATCAGACTTTGAGGGAAAGAAATGGTTTTGTTCTAAGAGTTTATGGTAAGAAATCTTACAGCTCACTGTCTAGATAAAGAGCAAAATTTCCACCACCACCAAGAGCTAGAAACTCCTTAGAGCATAAAGTGTAGAACCGATTTGCGCCTGTTCAAGTTCAAAACCAAAAATAAGATAAACAATCCAAGAACTTTGGTTTTAACGCTTTATAGTGGACATTTATGCTTGCTATTAAGCGTTATCCGAACATTTCAGAACATACCCGTGGGACGGTATATTGCTGATTGTCCAGACTTATTTGTGAACACAAATGTACTATTAGTTCCCTGATATGAAAAATGTGAATTAGAGCAAAAAAAAGAAACCATAATGAAATAAAAGCTTGGATCTTTAGAACCAAAACCTGATACTTTCTATCAGTTGGTATCAAAGGTGCCTCGACTAGACCACCAAAAACTGAACCTTTTCTGTCTCCAACAACCTGAAACAGCGACGTTTTGTCATAGAGTTGGCTCACAGTTTTACCAAATGAAGCCAACATATTGGGTTAGAAATCGAACCAGTAAGCTGAGACCAGGCCAGAGGAGGCTTTTCCTGTAAAGTGTGCATAGTGATATACCATGCTTCCATGTACTACACAAAATCACCAGCCAGATCAAAACAAAATGATCACATAAGAAAACTTTTAAATGGTTTTGTTATCATCTCACCTATAAAGCAATATCCATTTTCTTCCTTGAATAAGTGAAGGAAGTGAAGTATAAAGAGAACGTCTTGAGTCATCAGATAAAAGTAGAGAAGGATGTGAAATTTCAGGTAAAATTGGTTGTACTATTATTGTTGCTGCCTCCTCTTTCTGCATTGGCTTCAACTCTAATCCATCATTTTCAGTCTCTTCGGAATTTCCCTTTGGCTCCTTGACACCGGGACATATAATAGACTGGAATAAATTTCTAAAATGCTGTTTATACTTAGAAAACAAGCTCTTCTTTACACCAATACCAACACTAGTAGTAGTCTCATTCATTGCTGTAGTAGCACTCATTGATGATGATGATGATGTATCACTAGTTTCTTCTTCTTCTTCTTCTTCTTCTTCTTCTTCTTCTTCTTCTTCTTCTTCTTCTTCCTTGTCAGTTTCTTTGTCTTTAGGATCTGAAGATAACAGAGAACCAAGGAATGCAGAGAAAGAAGAAGTGTCTGGTTCTTCAACCAAATCCTTAGGCTTCTCTTCAGTGATGGACACCACTAGTTGATTTCTCTTAGATTCATCTTCCTCATCCTAAATTAAGAAACCTCATTACAAATTAAAATTCCTAAAAGTACTCAATTCTAAAGTATTCCAACAGAAACCAATGACACAAAAGTCCAATCAATCATCAAGAACAAAAAGCACAAGACTTCGATTTCAAAAAATGAGATTTGATACCTGAAGAGGAGGAGGAGGAGCAGAGGAGGGTTTATCAGAGATAGGATTGAGAAGATTGGTGGTGAGATCGGTGACAAAGTGCACTGCTTTGCTTCTAAAAGATTTGTCTTTTGCCATTGTTTCTTCTTCCTCTTCTAGTTATAAACTATTCTATTTTTAGTCCAAATTAAAAGTTTACAGATCCCTTTTAACAAAACCTAAACCACAAAATTTGAGTCAGCTCTGATATTACCTGTTGATCATTTACCTATTTAAGCCATAGAAAATTTAGAAACTAATTGCTCCAAACAAGAAAACCATCTCAGACCTCTATCTGTCACTCTTATCCTATTTGATTCCTTCCAATCTTGAAATTTTCCCGAGAAAGTAAGAATTTTCCGAGTGTTTTTGTCGTTATGAAACGAATTTTAGACACCTTAACTAAAAAGAAGATCATTTGATAAGAGAAAGGAAAGTACTGTAGTTTCTTCATATGTTATAATAAAAATAGTTTATTTACTTACTTCTATAACAACAAAGACTCCATGGCCCAATGGATAAGGCGCTGGTCTACGAAACCAGAGACTCTGGGTTCGATCCCCAGTGGAGTCGTTTCTTTTTCTATTTTACTTAATCAAAATAAACGACACCGTATCGAATCATAACTAGAAGCAAAAGCAGAGCCCACAAAGATGAGTGATATGAGTTAAAGCAACAAAGTTCAAATAGAGACAACATCAAATGGTTAAAACCATCACTACAAAGAGGTCTCTTTCACTTCAGATTCCCAAAAAATGTCCAAAAGTTTGACATTTTGTGAGAAGGAAACTCTAAATAATGTCTAAAAGAAGCTAAAACGTGATGGGATGAGCAGAGCAAAGGTAAATACCGACTCGCTCCAATCGTTTAGACCAATGAAATACTGCTTTCACCACCGGGAGGCTTCCTCACACCACCAAAATAGTCACGCGATTCTGACTTCCCGTCTGCGAAAATATTGTTACCACTCATTTCCCTGAGTTTAGCTGAACTCAGATGCTTATCTGCAGTTCCAGGTGACTCATCTCCTTTGAAAATACCATTGCCTGTGAGCTCTTGAAACTTCTGGTTATGTATCTTCTTTGATGTCTTCACAACAGGTTCTTCACTAAACAGTATGTTACTCTGTCCTCCTGCAGGCTGAAAAAAAGGAAACATTATTAGTTTAGCAAATTTAACATATTGAAAGGATTTACTTACGTTGGAAACTTTGACAGAAGTGCGTAAGTTCCTTGGCGCAGGCTCTCCCATGTCTCTGTTTCCTCTAGCTTCTTGTTGTGCAGCAGCTAATGATCGAGGTTGAATCTCAGGTGGAGGTCCAAAGATGTTGTGGCCGCTAATCTCTTCGATTTTGGCACTTGATATCTGCTTCTTGCTCTTTAAGTCTGCCTCGGTGAGCAAGTTTCCGCTAAGTTCTCTTTGCTTTGCAACCTCAGTTAAAGTGGTTGGTTTCTTTGGGGAAACATTCCCATCAGCACTGAAAGATATCTGACTCACTCCATTCAGAGTTTGCTGCACAATTCAGAAACATAAACATTACATAAACAAATCATTTCTTCTAGATCTGCTGAAACACTAAACAAGTTACCTGATAGTAACGGAGTCCTGTCTTTGGATCAGTAGCATCGGATACAGACTCGCCTTTTCTCTCATCAGTAAATATGCCACTACCTGTCATCTCTTTCAACTTGTACCCTGAGCAATTCTTCCTGTTATAAAACAACGCAAATTCGCCTTTAAAGACCGGTAAATAATGGACCTTTGAAACTTGAAACATGACCTAAATAGGTAACAAAATATGAAGCAAGTAGCTAAGGAAAGATTTTCACCTTCCAGATTAAGACAAAATCAGTGAACAAACAAAGATCAGCTCATTAGAAAATGGGATGATAAACAATATTGCTATATAGAAACAGTAAGAGAGTTTGACATGTAATGGTGGGGCTTGATTGATGAACAAAGAATGTTATAAAATATTATTATAAATTCTCAAGAAAAGCCAAAAGCATTGACCAATCTATTTCATTACTTCATCTATCAAATGATAAATACAAATGCGTGAAGGCAATCGCTAAAATCAAGCTTTCTAAACACTTTTTTCAAAAATTCAAAATTAAGGCTTAAGTAAACGAATCTAGATAGTAGATCTGTTAATCAAAAGGTAAGATTTGTATGAGAGATGAGAGATTAATGGATGTTTACAGCTTATTAAGCGATTGAGCTTCCTCATCTGTGATCTGACCGCCACCGAGAACCTTGCTGATTCCATCGGACGGCTGAAAAATATAAAGAAGAAAACTCATAAATTTTCATAACAAGAACAGATTCGAATCGACATTTCTCAAAAGAAACGGACCTGGTGAGAACGAGCGGCGGAAGCGGTGGAGTGATCAGGAGGAGGAGTTTCAGACCAGGAAAGCAGATCGGCGGTAGAAGTGTGAGGGTTTCTCACCGGCGTGTTTCTCTCCATTTTCACGATTTGAAATTGAAAGCGAGTGAAGTGAAGTGAATATGTTTCTAAATTAATGGAAGATATTTTCTGCCTTTTTTTTTTACTTAAATCACAAAAGATTTATTTTTAAAGACGAGTTCCTTTAATCATTTATTTAGAGATAGAGAGAGGTTCGAGCTGTTAAATTGTGTCAATAAGATTAGCAGCAAAAAAATAGGATTATTTAGCAGAAATAGAGTTCTATCTGATCTAAACCAATCCAATTGGAAGAAATCTATTAAAAACTTCATGGACATTTTTAACCAAAAAATTGTATGTTAGTACGTACTGTTTACAAATTATACATATATTAACCCATATATATATATATATTGTTTCTCTAAGCAAAGGTCCAAAGTGTAACAATACGAAGCCAGGCCCGGCCCATGGCATAAGCGGGTTAAGCCAAGGCTTAGGACCACACTTTTTTGGGAAAAAAATATGGGCCACATATTTTTCAGAGATATAGATCTTTGGGCCACATATTTTTCAGATATATAGGTCTTTGGGCCACATAGAAAATAATTTTTTTTCAATGATAGGCCACTTTATTCTCTCGATTAGGACCACTATTTTTGTTGGACCGGTCCTGTACGAAGCGAGTCAAGTGACACACACAATTGTGGATCAAAAACTTACAAGATAGAGAATCAAACGAAAAACTAAATCCAAGATCAAGCTCCATGGAGATATCAAAACGCTCCAACTAAAGAAAATGTTGTCTTTATTACATAATACTCTTAAATGTTACAAAGTTCTCTCTCTCCAACAAATTTCTCTCAAGTATTACAAGTTTTACAGATAATTTTTTGTCCTCTCTTCGGACCCCCACATAGACCATTTATAGCACTTTTTATGCGGTTCTCGGTGCATCTCTTGCACTTAATGTGTCTTTAATGCTCCTGATCCGCCGTTACGCTTTTTAAATTTCTCGTAATCTTCGGCTCGATCCGTTCTCGCCGCTCTTTTAGAGACTTTGCACTAGGCTTTCTAACGAGTTGAAACGCCCACACGAAGCTCTGTTCGTGATGGGTTGTGGCGGCCCGCTATCCTCCTCTCTCGTTCGTGGGCTTCACATGTCTTCCATTTGCCCATGTCTAGAGGACTCGTCGCGGGTTACTGAGCGTCGTTACGGCTCACCGAGCTTCGCCCTTCTGTTCACCGGGTTCTCCGTGAGCTGAGCTTTTTTCGTGCGCAGAGCTCCAGACCAAACTCCCTACATACTGAGCTTGCTCCTCACGTTGAGTGCTCTCCGGAGCGTCGAGGTTGCTCTCTTGTCGTCACCGGTATCAAGACTCTCGAAACTCCGACACAACTCTCCGGGTGACCCGAGTCAATTTGTGTGTCCGGACACTTACTAATTGTACATATATAGCTTTATGTTATGATACGTCTATGTAGAAACGAAGAAATATCAAAGAAATTAATCAAATAGAAAAGTCTTTGTATTAGTGATTTTTTCTTTCTTCTTTCTTGTTGACATCAAAGCATATGTTTTGACTTTCTAAGCCGGTCTAAAATAAAATACAGAATATGAAAAGATTTTGTCCACAGAAAAAAATATAATAATATAAATTAACGAAAAAGAAGTATAACAAAATGGATTATTACATATATATTGTAGTAGGAAACATAAACTGCGTTAGGAAATATGTAGTTAATGTGACTATCTTAGTGTACGAGCAGAGATTATCATCTAAGAAAACTAATTCATGTAGCTCTAGTGATATTCTTCTGTAGCTTTTATAGAATAGAGATTAAACTTTGGAAATAACAAAGTGGAGATCTCATGTGCTCGTCACGATAAACAACATCACCATCACCATATGATTTGGATTCTATATCACATGTCACCAGTTCTTTAGCATACCAATTATAACAAAGCAGAAATTTCTTACTATTCTTGTAGAGAATGGCGAGCGGCTTGAATTCATCACTACCCATAAGTTTTGAATAATACAGTTTCTCCCATGTCTTGTTGCCTGAATCAAACGACCATATCACATTGTTGTAAGACTCTTCAATGGATATACAAAAGTGGTTGTCTAAGTTGCAGGTGTTGACAATGTTATCGTATGCAATTATATCAGAGGGAGCTGGTTTAGGTATAATAATGACTTGAAAAATTTCGGTGTGAAAATCGAAAGACAACAGTTTGGTTTCTTTGCAATTGGTTAACCAGTAAAGCGATCCGTTTATATATACAGGTGGCTGATATAGAAGAATCTGATAAGGAGGAGTGGGAGTAACATATCTCCAAGTGTTGGTTCTAAAATCAAAAACTTCACGTGTGGTTGCGTTTTCTAGTCCAAAATCATTCGAGTTATATAACCAAACTGGTTTGTATATGTTGTTGTTGATTATGTCTTTGCCAAATCCAAGATAAGGGAATGTGTAGCGAGATTCAATCGAGTTGTCTTTCATGTAGATCCTGCGTTGTTGAAGACCGGAGAGAGGTACAGTTCTACACCATCTGGTCGCCGGATTGAGCACATAACTACATTTGTGTGGATCGAAGTGGTAGAGACAAACAAGACCGTCACAACTATTCTCGCAAGGAAAGTAAAGTATGTTCTCATAAGGAATAGGTATGTTGACATACGAAGATGATGATGAACCTAACACAAGTGTTTGTAGATATTCTCTGCGTGTCTTCTTCGAATCTGTTTCTTCAAAACTTGCGGACACCATCACAACATCTGGATCTCCTGATTTCTGGCTATGGATTAACTGTCTTTCTTGGAAATTAGAGGATTCAATCGTCCATCTCCATTGCTTCGATACACTCTTGAATCTCACAAGGGTTTTCACTGGTAGTCTCTCAAGGATGAGCTCTACTACATCATGAGGCAATGATTCCATCGAAACAAAGACTTGTTGCTGTGTAAAACACACTAAAGAAAAACTTAGAGAACAAGAAGGCAGAGAATTTAGAGGCAAATATTCTGTTTAGAATAGTTCACAAGTCCTACAACCGTATTTATAATGATTCCTTAAAAGATCTTGATTCCTAAATATGTGTGAAAGTAGTTACATCTTTCTATTGTGATATCGGTTCAACCTAGGAAAAAAAGTAATAATAATAGTTATGTATATTGGAAAAAGTATTAATAAAAAAAGGAAAAAAAGACATTTTCCACACTTTACTTTTTCTTAGATTAGAAAAATTATACTTGGTATGTAAAAAAGGTGAATTAAAAAACAGTAATTTCTAGATTTACAAACAATTAAGAATAATTGAATCCAATAATCCGGGAAAAGAAAGCGTAACCATTATTACAATATAAATGGGCCGTAACAATATACCGATTGGGATGTTTATTAAAATAATGTGAAGTGAAATAATAATATTTCTTTTTTATTATTTTAGCAAATGAGGTGTTTTTCAAAACGTAATTGGGAAAATGGGTGGTTTGTCAACATAATTTGTAGATTATGTGGTTTTGAAAATTATTTAAAATAATGCCGAAAATAGCTCTCATATTAATTCTGAAATAAGTGTAATATATATGTAATAACAAAATTTAAAATAAAATTTACTATTTTTAATAAAAATATAGCAGAACATTAAAAAATAAATGATTTTCATAATTGTCTTTTATTTTATATGAAAAATTTGTAATAAAGCCTTAAACATTAAAGTCTTGAATGTTTGTAGTTTTTAGATTGGTTTTTGGTTTTTGT
>OVAV01001502.1:0-13119 GCA_900406375.1 Iberis amara
TCCGTTCTACCTTCGAGTGTCGGAATAGCTATCAATAAGCAATTTGGTATAAATGTAGTAATTTTTTTTGGGCCGAGTTTTTTACTTGGGCTGAGTTATATTAACGTTAATGCTAAGTTATTTTAACGTTAAGGCTGAGTTATTTTAACATTAAGGTTGAGTTATGTTTTTGATGTGACTGACTTAATTCTATGATGCGGCTGACTTATTCGAATAGTCATGTGGACAAATGCTATATCAGAAATCACATAGGACGCTGCAATGTGCAANGCCGAGTTTTTTACTTGGGCTGAGTTATATTAACGTTAATGCTAAGTTATTTTAACGTTAAGGCTGAGTTATTTTAACATTAAGGTTGAGTTATGTTTTTGATGTGACTGACTTAATTCTATGATGCGGCTGACTTATTCGAATAGTCATGTGGACAAATGCTATATCAGAAATCACATAGGACGCTGCAATGTGCAAGGGAAATTGATGAGGGAACAATTGAGGTTGGGTTTGATAACTTGCCTTCTTACTTACATGATAAGAAGGGGAAATCCGGGTACAATTGCGCGTCTTCAAATCGTTGAGTCTGAAAGATTCATGTATGTGTTCCTTTCGTTTGGTGCGAGCAAAGCTGGGTTTCCTTTCATGTGAAAAGTTGTGATCGTATACGGTACTTTTCTTAATGGTGAATACAAAGGGACGCTTCTCACAGCACTAGCTCATGATGGTAATTTTCAGATTTTTCCAATGATTTCGCTGTGGTTGACACTGAAAATGATGAATCTTGGGAATGATTTTTTACGCAACTAAAAGTTTTGATTTCCGACGAGAAGAGTCTTGCGATAATCTCATATAGGCATAACTCGATAGGGAAAGCAATTGGGAATGTGTATCCGCTGGCTTCTCGGGAATTTTGCATGAACCATTTATATAAGAACATTTTGGGACAGTACAAAGGAAAAGATGTTTTTCGCCTGGTGAAGAAAGCGGCAAGATGTTTTAGGGTGCCTGATTTTAATGCATTTTTTGAGGAGATTCAAACGATTAATCCTGAACTTCATGGCTACCTACAAAGAGATGATGTTCAATTGAGGGCGCGTGTCTTTTTCCCGAGTGAAAGGTACAATTGGATGATTACGAAAAATAGCGGAATCAATGAACATAGCATTGTCAAATGCTAGAGTTCTTAACATTGTTCGACTATTAGAATCGATACGGGATATTATGACCAGATGTCTTGCTGAACGGAGAGAGGATGCTATATCGCAGCCAACCACGCTTACCCGTGATATCGAGAAACTACTACAAGTAAGTCAACCGTCACAATTAATAAGTTAGCCGTCACAGTTCATATCTCTACAACATACAATCATAATTAAATCGTAACGTTTTTTATTCTATATTGATAATTAATAGTAGGGTCGCGTTGATGCCGCCAAACTGTTTACGGTACAATTGATTGATACTGATCGCACCGAAGTTAAATATGGGTAATTTTTGCATGTTGTTAACTTGATTGAAAAAACTTGCACATGCAAGTGTTTCCAACATGAGAAATTACTATGTTCACACGCAATCGCAGCTGCCGAGTACAGGAAAGTTTTTTGTATATCCCTGTGCAGTAATTACTATTACAGCGCTTATTTGGTTAACGCATACGATGAATCAGTGCATCAAGTTCCAGAAAACGTTGCTAAACAAGTGTGCATGCCCCCCATTTATTCGTCAACAACCAGGAAGACATAAAAAAAGGANTATAACTTTTTATAACTTTTTATAATTTTTATATATATGTAGTTTTTTATATATATTCTATAATTTTTTTTATAATTTTGAGGATTTTTTATAATTTTTAATAATTTTTAACCTAACAAATTNCATACGATTGAGTTTTCGTTTAATGATGATTGAGTTCTAGTTTATCTATGGCTGAGTTACTATTAATGAATAAGTTACGGATTAGAATTATTTTTAGGAAAAATGTTTGCCAGCNTTCTTATTTCAATAAGGCTGAGTTACTTTTGACGGGTGATTTACCGATTTGAATGCTTTAGTTATTTCAAATATTTTGAATATTAATTGAAGAGTCACAATTTTTTGTATTCCCGCCTCTTCAATTTTGTTTGCCTCGGTAACCTAATAAGACATCACAACCTCGTATTATGACATAATAGCTGTGTAATATGACATAGTAGACATCATCTACGGTTTGACCTCGGTATCCTAATATCACATCATAGCTACGTCAAAATAAAACATTTGCCTCGGTTATAAAAATTTCTCGATATAAGTGCTCAGTCGTATTATACACGACTAATATATGAAACAGTTGAGTTATTGTTTATCATTCGGTTGGGTTACTATTATTGTCTTCAACAGTAATAAACGATACAGTAATAGACGATACAACTAAGTTATTTTTAAGTTTTATCTGAGTTATAAAATTTAAAATAAACGCTACGGCTGAGTTATTTTACTGAAGGATGTGTTTTCCTTTGTGTATGTCTCAGTTATGTTTTTACTTTATGACCGAGTTATGCCTCTTTACGACTTAGTCATGTTTAATCAAAGAGTCAAAATTGAGTTATGCTTATTGTACGACTGAGCTACAACAGCACGAGCTTCCGCCTCGGAAGCGCGTCTCTCCACCTTTTGAAGGCAAACCTCGGCCTCCCCAAGATGCGCCTTGAAGGCCATTTGATCATCATAAATGTTCGACAATGCCAAGTTAAACTTGTTCTTATACTCGTCCCGATCCATCTGGCAACGATCCAGCTTGTAGTCAAGGCAGGCGATTCGGCTAAGGCGCTCGTTTGCTTGCGCGACCAAATCCTCATTCTTCTCCCGCTCTGCGACAAAAGACTCAACCTCAGAAGAAAGAGCCTCAATCTTCTCTTTGGCCTCCACCAAACTAGAGCCCTCCGCAGCAGACTTAGCCTTCAAGTCACCGGAGTGCACCACCCTGTTATACTCTGCAAAGAGCTGAAGGGAAAAACTCTCAAAGTTATGAAAGGATCAAAAATGACTAAGTATAGAAGAAAATAAAATGCGAGAAAGTTAAACGTTGCAGCGGTGATGGAACTGTCGCACGAGAAAGGCAGTGGACACTTTGTCAGTACAAATATTGTACTCTGACTAGTAGTCAAAACTCCAGCTACTCTTGGGCTCCTTCGGATCACCTCTCCCATTCCCTTTGTCAATAGATTTCCTCTTCAAACCCTGAGCTGACGTCTTCCCAAAGGTAAGACCGCTCCCCTCCTCAAGGGGGGAGCCAGCGGTGAGAGGGAGAGCTGCACTAGGGGGAGGAACCGCTGTAGAGGCCAAGGCAACACTCTCTCGGTGTGGGTCTTCTTGGCACGCACAGGAGGGACCNGGGAGGGACCACAGTGCGGGGGAGAACTGCTGAGCGAGAAGAGGTTTATCCTTTCTCGGAGTGAGCAGAGCATGGCGCAGGAGGCGGAGAAAAGTCCATGCGACTCGACTCGATGACAGTCTTCCCGGAAGCCTTCCTTGCTACTTTCTGTTGACGATAGCTCGACATGCTGGTTCCTGGGATCAAACCTAAAGCTAGAAGGAAAAATTTTTGTCTAGTCAAGTTAAGTCGATCTAAATTATTACAAGGAAAGAAACGAAAAGATGGAACTTACCTTTGAAATATGTGGGAGAATAGTCGTAACGCTCGACAGCGGTGACAGCTCGAAGACGAGATGCTGACTCCTGTATGCGGGAATAGTCAAACAACTTCCAGATAGTTTGTCTCAGTCGAACACGAGTAAGGAAGTGTGCGAGGTCGCGACAGAAATCCGCCTTGTCCAAAAGAGCTGCCAAATAAAAGAAACAACAACAACAAGAAAAAGGTTAATACTTTAGAAAAAATACATTACAAAAGAAACACGGGTTGAACTCAAAGATAGCTTCTACCAGGCTCGGGGGTCGAGTCGGTAATAGCAAGATGAGTGAGGTCACCGAAGGTGAGCTCGTTCACCGGGAAGAAGAAATAACGTGGCCTCCAATCTTCGTCCTTCCCCGGCATTCCTGAGAAGACCTTGCAGTTGGCATTCGTAGAGACGTGAAAAGATCCATGGTGATTGGGCGTATTCTTGATAGCATACATACGTGCCAACATAGGCACGGTCAAAGGGAGACCGCACTCCTCCGCAAGGACTTGAAGACATACTATGGACCGAACGAGGTTCGGACACATCTCCGGTAGTGCGGCGCTCATAACGTGCATGAGGTACACCAAAATCTCGGGGAGAAGGAAAGTGAAACTGAAAGCCCTGAAAAACACCACATAGGCACAACAATGGCCTTCCTTAACAAGTTACGGAGACTCATAACCTAATGGAGAGACTAAGGTAAAATTCTTGGAAATCGGGCAACTACGTCTAAATTCCCTTAGTCTATCCTTGGAGCATAAGGAACGAGGGTGAGGACCAAAGTGAGTACTTGGGGTCGGAGATGCAAGAGGAAGAAAAGATTGCTTCGACTGAACAGAGATAACGTTAGAAGAAGACACGTCATAGGACTATGAGAACGGAGGAGCTCCTTAAGCCAAGCAAGTCTTGAGACACGAGACAAGCTGCCCGGAGACGCGGTCTCGGGCGCGAGGTCCGGAAGGGAACCTGACCCGGTGCAGGCAGAAGAGGAGCTCGGCGAAGTGATTGCACCATCAGCTCGAGAGCGCGAGACCTGCATGGGAGGACTCGAAGAGCGGATACGCGAAGCCTCGGCTCGGGATTGTTCACCGGGACCTCGATGTGGAACGGTTGGGGCTCGGCGCGAGAGCTCGGTGCAGGAGTTCGGATAGCACGAGAGCTCGGCGCGGGAGCCCAGACAGCTTGGAGGTTCGATGCGGTAACTCGGGCAGCTAGGGGATTCGGCGCGGGGTCTCAGGTCGCATCGGAGCTCGGCACGGGGGCTCGGGCCGCACGGAAGCTTGATGTGGGAGCTCAGGTCGCAAAGAAGCTTGGTGTGGGGGCTCGGGCCGCATGGGAGCTTGGTGTGAGGGCTCGAGCTGCACGAAAGCTCGGTGCAGGAGCTCGGGTTGCACGGAAGCTCGGTGCGGGAGCTCTGGTCGCGCGGGGGAGTGTTCCGCTTAGGTTCAGCGCGCAAAAGGCTCGGCAAGACCAATGTCTCGCGGTGCGGTGCGGCGCGAGGTGGCCGCTCGGTTCGGGCTTGCCGCGCACAAAGCCGGGCCGAGAGACTCCCGGATCGATTTGGATCCATGAGTAAATAAAAGGAGAATGAAGAAGAAGAAAATGGAAGAAAAAGAGGGAAGAGAGAGAAGTGAAAAGTAAAATGTGAAGAGAGAGAATTGGAAAGTAAAAAGTGAAGAAGCGAAAGGGGAAAGGAGAAGTTGTAGAGTAAAAGGTAAGAAAGAGAAGGAGAAGGCAAAACTGAAAGTGAAAAAAGGGTGGAGGAAAATATCTAAAAACCGGTGAGATTCATGATGGAAAACAGTTTTTTGCATGGTTTTTAGCCGGAAGAACAGATCAAATTCACTAAAATTCAAGTAAATTCAACTAAACTCGAAAATGCACACAAAAAAGCAAGGAAGAACTCTAGAGAGAAAAAAAAATACCTTGTAAGAGCCTTGAGTAAAGAGTTATGAAGCCTCCTTGGTGAGTAAAGTCGGAGCTCCTGCACAAGAACCGAGGGAAGAAATGGAACAAAAGTGAGAACTCAGGAAGTCTCACTGCTTCATATAGTAGAGCGGGGGGAGTAAATTAAGGGGTTCGGATTTTGGCTCTCACCCCACCGTCGAATCCGCCCCGAATCATGTCTAATCTTTGCTGAAGCTCAAGACGGTGTGAAATCAGCGATTCCATAAAAGAAAAGCTTCCATTAATGGAATGGGGGAAAAATGTGGGCACGCAGATTGACTCGGGTCAATCTGTCGGGCTCGGGTCGGCTAGTGGGGTAGAGAGAAGAAGAATGGGCCGGAGCAGTCCACTTTGAATTAAGCTGCATTCGGAGAGTAGCCCCGGCGTTCCGGAGGGTCGCTGCACAGAGAGAGCTTGGTGCGCAGGGAAGAGATTGGTGCACGGGATGTCCGATTTGTGGGGAGAGCTCTGTGCGCGGAGAGCTTTGTGAGTAGAGAGACAAAGCTCAGCGAGCCGTCATCACAGTCGGAGAATCGCGACGTAGTATCTGAATATGGGCCATCACAAGCCACTTGAAGCCCATAAACGTGAGAGGTGGTAAATGGGCCGGCGAGGCCCACTACGATCAGAGCTCTGAACGGGACGTCTCAGCTTGTTAGGAAGCCCAGAGCGGAGTCTCCAAAGGAGCAGCGAGAGTGGACCGAGCTTACGGTTACGAGAAGTTCAAAAGACGTAACGGCGTATCAAGAGCACTAAAGACGCACTGAGTGCGAGAGATGCAAAGGGGCAGCCGCAGAGAGAGTCCTATAAATGGTCTTTGTGGGGGTCCGGGGAGTGGAGTGAAAATCTTCGGTAAAACTTTCCATGTTCTTGAGACAAATTTGTAACTCTTGAGAGCTCATTGTAATCAAACACATATTTTAATAAAGATATACATTTCTTTTCATATATTCTAATCAAATTTGGTGTGAGGGAAATTATGCTCTCACAAGTACCTCGGGCAATCAAATCCCATAAATCATCATGTGAGTTGAATTTTGGCAGGTTAGCGTGCCGTCCTTCCTGCCAAAACTCATATAGCCCGGTGAACACGGGAATGGGAATCTTGTACAACCTATCAAGAGTGAAAAACTAGAGAGAAGTCTTATGTACTCACGAACTTTTGGAGTCCTCGCTAACAAGGCGGACGGATGCAAAGAATGTTCGTTCTTAATCTAGGTAGTGCGTGTAGGTGTGGTATGGAAAACGTCCCAAACCAATCTGCTCCAACATGTTCGCCACATATACATCTATGCCAAGCTGCCTCAAGGTGTTGGAATCAGCGAATCGGGAGGGAGCCATCATGATTTGCAACAAATAATTGTAGAACATAGAGTTGAGGACATCCAAATTAGCAGAAAACTTGTGTTCCCTCCAACTCTTACCAGCTTAGAGCTCAGTGACGGTGAATTCCAGGCGGTATGGGAATGCAGAACCTGCAACACGAGGCCATGGTGCAACACAAAGAGCTAGAATAATTGGTGTGCTACCGGATGCAAGTCCATTGCCCTTCTCTAAGGCTGTTGGTGCATTCCTCGGTTTCTTTGGAGGTGCGACATAGGATGATGGTGGAGGGTTTGTCTTCTTTATAGAGCGACGCTCATTGCGGCATGGTTGGTTTTGTTGTGTGTCAGGCATTTCTGCAATAACACAAAACATTCAAAGAGAATGTTTGTGATAAATAAATTTAGAACACACAATGTAGTAACAAAGATCGAGCAGTACTAATATATTCTTAGCAAGAATAAATGTTAAGATACACAAGTGAATAAATGTTAAGATACACAAGTGAACAACTAACACTGCTTGACAAAATAAAACCCAAACCATTGACAAGCCAAGAAGTAATGTGATCATTCAACTTCCTTTATTCTAGTGAATCCATATAAAGTGTTAATGAGATAATTCAAAAATCACAAAAGAATGAACTAGAAATGCGAAAAACTAGCGAGCAATCATCAAAGGCAATAAAAGGCATCCAGTTCGATCAAATGGCAAGTAAATAGCAATCCTCATGCACAACTAGAACCGCCAAGTGATCATGAACCTAGACAACTATCAAAAAGGGTCAATATACAAGTCAAGATCCAAAGTAAGGCAAATTTCCTCCAATTCAACATGCAATCATCAATGGGTAGGCTTAGGGTCGTCTTCTTCCTTCTTATGAGGTAGCTTCTGATTCATTATAGGAGGATGCGCCAGTAGTTGGTAGACTTTGTTGTGTCTCTTTCACCTGGCCTTGATCGTGCAGTTTTTCAGAGGGCTTGTCTTGGTTCAGTGGTCCTTCTTCATCGTCATTTTCCAGCTTTCATTTAGGTGTTTGGATTTTGTGATTTTAGCGATCTCTCAGGTTTAGAATTCTATTGGTTTGTAATGTTGTTTACTTTGTTTGGCCTTTTGGCTCTGGAGAATCGTGTCCTGTCGACTTTATTTCACTTAAAATTTAAATCTTTTTTCTATCGGATTGGATTGTGGTTACCATATTATATTTTATTTCAGATAAAAAAGGAGTTCAAATTTCTCCAAAAACAAAAGTTAGATGAGAACATTAGGCGTAGATAAAGCTCTAGAAAGAAGTTTAACCAACCTTAGGAAGTCGTCGCCCTCTTTCTCTAATAAAACTATTATTTTCGTATAGAAAATACTTTCTTTTGCCTTTCTGGTAAGAAAGGTTCTCCATGTAAGATAATGGTTAGTATGAGTTTTAAAATAATAATTTGACTTGTCATCTCCTTATAAAGCTATATGTCCCATTACAAATCAAAACCAGAAGAACAATTAAAAAAAAAAAAACAAACAAACAAACCCCAAAAACACATGGCTGTGAAGAAGAAATCAACTTGGAAATCATTAATGGTCGCATGTTTCTTGGATCTAGACATCACAATTTCGTCAAAAAAAGCAAAGAAAGATGATGGAAGTGTTGTAATAAGGAAACAAAAATCGTTTCTTGGATTATCGATTCTAGACATAAGCAATCCAAGTTCGATGACTTTGTCTGAAGATCTCTCAATCACTCTTTCCGGTTCTGATCTACACGTTTTCTCGCAGGCAGAGTTAAAAGTCATAACACAGAGCTTCTCTTCCAGCAACTTTCTCGGCGAAGGAGGGTTCGGTCCGGTTCACAAGGGGTTCATCGATGACAAGCTACGTCCTGGTCTTATGGCACAGCCCGTGGCAGTAAAAATTCTCGATCTCAATGGCCTTCAAGGTCACCGTGAGTGGCTGGTCTGTACATTTATTTCCTTAATCCACTATTCCTTTATAAAACGTTTAGTCTAAATGTTTAATCAAATTTTCAGACAGAGGTTATATTTCTGGGGAAATTAAAGCATACAAATCTAGTAAAGCTGATCGGGTATTGTTGCGAGAAAGAACATAGACTTTTGGTCTATGAGTTCATGCCGCGTGGTAGTTTAGAATCTCAGCTATTCAGAAGTGAGTTGATTCCTTTATAGTAAGCTAATTGGTTTCTTGTGAAACACGAAATGATGAACATGGTTTTGCAGGATGTTCCATATCATTACCTTGGTTAACGAGGATGAAGATTGCTCATGGAGCTGCAATGGGTCTTCAGTTTCTCCATGAGGCAGAGAATCCCACCATTTGTCGCGACTTCAAGGCTTCCAATATATTGTTAGACGTGGTAAGAAGACTATAGATTTAATAATCTGAAATAACTATTTTACTAGAAACTCGTAGTAAAGTATTTATCCATATCAATCGATATATTTAACTTCCTATATTTTAGGAGATTTATATAAACCTTCTTATTAGAATATAATATACGCTATGATTACCAATATCTTCTTGTATATATCTTGAATAGAGACATGTCTTAAAATCATATAGATAGCAAACTAGATTTTTATCGAATCTGTTTCCTTTGGACTTCATCGAATCTGTTTGCAATAAGTCATTTTTATAACCTGGTACCAATTAAAAGTCTATATTCGTAGATGAATAAATTTGTTCAATCCATTCAAAACCTAACTGAAATTAAAAGTTTGTTTGATACATTAATTGTGTTTCAGGATTATACAGCAAAGCTTTCAGATTTTGGGCTAGCAAAAGACGGACCAGAAGGCGATGAGACACATGTATCGACCCGTGTGATGGGAACGCAAGGATATGCAGCGCCTGAGTACATAATGACAGGCCATCTAACGGCAAAAAGTGATGTATACAGCTTCGGAGTAGTGTTGCTTGAGCTCTTGACCGGTCGAAGATCAGTGGATCAAATGAGATCCTCAAGGGAACAAAACCTCGTTGATTGGGCTCGACCAATGCTCAAAGACACACGAAAACTTCCAAGAATAATGGATCCAAGGCTCGAAGATCAGTACTCAGAGACAGGAGCAAGAAAGGTAGCTGCTTTGGCTTACCAGTGCCTAAGCTACCGACCAAAGAATAGGCCATGTATTAGCACTGTTGCCTCAATTCTCATGGACATCAAAGATTACAAAGATGATATTCCTATTGGGACATTCACGTATACAGTTTCTTCTTTGACCACCAAACCAAGCCTTCAAGATAAAGAGAAATATCTTCAAAAGTGCGACACGCCTACTAACGTATATAAGAGTGATCAATATCAAAAGTTCCGTTCACATGCGCATATGACACGAAACCATCGCCTATCTTTGAGAAACGGATTAAATTCACCTATACGTAACGAGGCTGGAGGAGAATGGTACTGAATCTTTCAACACTTCAAAAAGGAAAAAAATATATATATAAAATAGGTTTTGTTTTGGAGAGGTCTTTTTCGTGGAGATTTCATTTGATTTTTGGCTTTTCGTATTTGAACCAATTTACCCTAGCAGAGCAGAAGCGGTAGATATAATGTTGTGTTATGATATTTATGTTGTAATTACCTTTGGTTTTATAAAGAAAAAAAAAACATTTGGGCTTTAGAAAAACGCGTTATATAGGTCAATCACGTGGTTTTGTGGAAGAAAGAATATATCTAACCCCGATATTTTCTTCTCCTAGACATCGTTTTCGAGAAGTTCACTCAAGTTTCAGATCTGCCAAAGTGGCGGCACCGGTTTCTCGCTGAGCCACCGCCTTCTCTTCCTCTTTCCCTACTCTTTGTTTTGGTAGGTTGTCGTCTCTGGTTGCTTTGGTGGTTCTCGAGTTGTAGTCTCGATGATGCGCGTCTGCTGGTTTCCCATGAGGTTAGGGAGCTGGTGGAGTGGTCGCTGGTTCTATGCGGCTGCCGGTGGTCCTCTACGATGTAGGTACGGCCGCTACAAGAAATCGGAATTTTATTAGCGGTCGATAAACGCTATAAAACTCATCCATAGCGCTACCTAAAGCGCTCTGAGATGTCCCGCGATAGTAGCTCTGACACGTTACATAGCTGTTTGAAGTTACGTTATGTTTGTTATTTTAACGATAACACTTATGTGTCCGTCATAATAAATATTTACAATATCAAGTTTTTTACAATATAAGTAAATAGAATAATAGCTTTTAGATTTCAGTTTTAATAGCAGTGGTTTTTATTATGATTATGTTTATTTTCATAGCAGTTAATTACAGTAACATAACAACGTAAATGTACTATTTATATCTTTTAAATACCCAGATTTTTATTAATATTATATTTTAATTACAAATGCCACAACCAACAATAAAAATCCAATTACATTAGACTACTCATCTACAACCATAATGCCTTCACCATCATCCCTCAGATAAGAATATTCATTATTACTATCTAAATCATCATCCACTTCTTGCACAGCTATGGGTGCATCAACAAAATCTTCCTCAGTTTCTAACTCATGATAACCTCTACGTGGTGCTCTCATAACAATATATCAATTAGAGGAGTCATCTTCTCTTAAGTAGAAAACTTGTTTGGTTTGAGAAGGTACAATAAAAGGGTCATTTATATATGTTGCTTGGTTCATATGGAGATTGACAAGAGTGTCTTCTTCCTTCACACCATTACTTTTGTTGTCCCAATTGCATCTGAATAGTGGAACTCTGAAAAAGTGATAATCCATGAGTTTAACTTCCTTTATCACTCCATAGTATGTGACCATATCAGCCATATGTCTCTATCTCAAGCACTTGATCTACACATGTTGAAAGCTTCATTTTTTAGACCATTGTTCTGTGTTGCCGCTTAACCGAATCCGTATGAAATCGATGCCCATTAATCACAAATCCTTTATGTTTAACTGCAATGTTCTTTGGTCCAAATGCCAACCACCTTAGTTTGGTAGAAAATTGATCATTTGCGTTAGAAGGTATCTGAATACATAAGACATAAACTGGACAACATGAAATCTGATATGCCTATAAAACATAGCAGATATAGACCAAGACGTATAATCAGACAAATTTAAACAACCAATATAGGGTGACATACAATTTAAAACCTATCCAAATTGCAAATAACATTTCAAACCTCTTGACAATGAAAGAAAAAAGAGAAGAGCTGTTAATAACTACAAGAAATCATACTTTTATTAACTACAAGACCTGTTAATAACTACAAGAGCTGAACTATTAATAACTACAAGAAACCTATTCAAATTGCAAATAACATTTCAAACATTGGTCAAACCTACAACAGAGAGGATTGTACAACTGCTGTTCAGATAAGTCATGTACAGGCTTGCATATAACAAATGCCACAATTAGACATAAACAGAGCTTTGTTTTCTAAACTTATAAAGTGCAAAACGAATCACACAAACAAAAAAATATGCAAACATAGAGCAATATTATAAAATGCAAACCTTTTGCTTTATCCATTGTGGAAATTGCTCCGTATGTTTTTTCTATAACATTATTTCATTTCTAGCACATCGAGCATCATTTTTTTGCATTTCCTCCAAATGCATCATGAAAATACAATTGTGAAAGAGTTAAAACTGAAATTCAAAGTATTAAATACTAAGAACTATAACTGATGTGCAGAGAATATCTTACTCAACATAAGGATCCATAATCGACATGTTCATCAAGATATATCTATGTGCTATGTCTCTATCTCTATCAGAAAGGAGAACATCCTCACCCTTCTGCAATGTTCTACCTTCAAGTATTGTTGTATCTTCCTCAATATCTTCATTATGGTTAAGTAATTCTTGAACTGGTACAGACTTTTGTAGAAACTCCAAACAGAATGAAATGCATTCTCTAGCCAAATATCCCTCAGCCATACACCCTTCCGGCCTTGCATTATTCTTGACAAAAGCTTTTAGTGTTTTCATGTAACAAGTTCTAAAAGCAGAAAACCATCAGTGCAGTAAACAACCATGTGAGTATCTTATACCTTTCAAAAGGATACATCCAGCCTGGACCTCCCAAACGTGCCTCTCTTGCTAGATGTACCGGAAGGTGGAACATGATATCAAATAGGGATGGAGGAAAAAACCTTTGAAGTTCACACATTGTCTCCACAAACTCATACTCTAAATTTATCAGTTTATCGAGGTCAATTGTACGTTGACACAATCTA
>OVAV01001503.1:1395-13114 GCA_900406375.1 Iberis amara
AAAAAAAAAATTGCAATATGTAAATATGGAATGAAACTCAAAAAAAAGATACATATGAAAATTATACCATATATTTCCAACAACTTTTGTCCCGTTTAACATCATTGTTACCGACCATAGTCTTTTTTACACCCTTTTTACAGTTTTTTTTTTTATAACTAATGTTCATAGTATATATATAGATGCCTCTGTCTCTGTCTGTCTCAAGTTATCTCTTGTGGTGCGGGTCCTATCTTGAATTTGGAGGAGCTTTTATCCAATCAAACCACTCTCCAGAGTTTTCTGGGTAAATCATCCTCTTCTTTTTTGTTTGCTTGTGTTTTATTCTCTCTGTAACATTTGTTTGCTCGTAAAGTTGTTTTGTTTTGGCTTATTATGTTTGGTCTCTGTCAAATGGGTTCCATTTCTGCCTTTACAAAATCAATTCTTTCAATTGTTAATGGACTTAAAGCACTTCAAAAATCGATGCTTTATAATCATTACATGATGATAACACAACACTATAAATCTCGATGAACTATATACTATGAATCTACTTTCTTCCTAGTAGTTTTATATTGGTGTGTAAATCCTTAACTAATTGAAAATTGGATCTCTAAACCTTTGTATTTCACAAGTTAGATCTCTCGATATTTTCACTAAAATTCTCTGTTTTTTATTTTCTGTGGTTGTTAAATAGTTTAGATTTATCTGATGGATAATGTAATATCATATATACATTTGATGTCATCTTTTGCAGAGTGAGATCCTATGGATATGAATGATAACATTACAGGGGCTGATTCTATTAACGCTTTGTGCAACGATATGACTGATGAAAATATGGAGATAGAGGAGCTTCAGAAGAAGATCTGGAAAGACAAAAAACGTTTAAAGCGGCTTAGGGAGATGGCGAAAAGCGGGATTGGAGGAGGAATGTTGAAGCTTGATCAGCCTGATCAGCCTGATGATTCAAGCAAGAGAATGATGCGCAAGGCACAAGATGGGATGTTGAAGTACATGTCTAAAGCAATGGAGCGTTGCAACGCTAAAGGTTTTGTTTATGGGATTGTGTTTGAGAATGGGAAAACTGTAGCAGGGTCTTCTGATAATCTCCGTGAATGGTGGAAAGACAGAGTCAAGTTTGATAGGAATGGACCAGCTGCTATATTCAAGTACGAAGAAGAGAACATTTCCTCTGATCATGGAAGTGATTTAAGGTCTAAGTTTGGTGATTCTACTGCTAGTAAGTTGCTGAGGCTTCAAGATACAACTCTTGGAGCTCTTTTATCGGCGTTGATGCCTAATTGCAATCCGCCTCAGAGGAAATATCCATTGGACAAAGGTGTGACACCACCTTGGTGGCCAACTGGTAAAGAAGATTGGTGGGATCAATTGGCTTTACCTGAGGATTGTAAAGGACTTCCTCCGCCTTACAAGAAGCCTCATGATCTGAAGAAGGTGTATAAAGTTGGTGTTTTGATTGGTGTAATCAGACATATGACTCCAAACATTAACATACCAGGTCTAGCGAGACGGTCTAGAAGTTTGCAGGAGAAAATGACCTCAAGAGAAGGCTCTTTATGGCTAGCTGCTCTAGACCAAGAAAAGGCCATTGCTGATAAAGAGAATCACCCTACAGAAGGAACCAATAATGTTCCTCCTAGCTCTCTTCTGTTTCCTGAATCTGAAAACTATGATGTTGAAGGAATGGTTAGACCTCATAAGCTGGATCCGTACATTCCTAAATCCGAGAATGATTACAAGAGGAAGTTTGAAGGAGATTTGGGGATACCACAGCATCCAACAATCCTAACATGTGACAACAGTCTCTGTCCTTATAGCCAACCACAGATGGGATTTCATGACAGGAACTCAAAGGAGAATCACCAAATGACTTGTCCTTTTAATCTCACTTCCTCTTACCAACCCATCAAACCCATTGGTATGCCTGGTTTAATGGTCCCTTATCCGGGTTATAACCAGGGTTTCCATGGAAACAGACCTGAGAATCAAGTGGAAATGCAGCAACAGCAGTTTCAGAGCATTCAAGACCAGTTTAATCAACCAAACAATCTCTACAGACCAAAAGCAGAACAAAGAGGAGGCAACAACAATTATCATCTTTCTGACTTGGTTGAGGGTTTTAGACCTTCTGCTGCTCCCCTGCTGAATCATAATCCAGGTTTAGTCTTACCTCCTAACTTCAATGGCAATGTGGAGAACAACCTGCAGAATCAAGTGAAGGACTATCCCATGTCTTGGCTCGCATAGAGAGATGATTCTTGTGGTTTCTATTTTGTAGCTTTGCTTCTGTTTCTGTCATTGAAAACAGTTTCGAACTCCCCATCTTTAGAGGCATTGTAGCCATGGAGAATATTAGATTTCATAAGAACCATTAAAGGACTTCAGTATTTATATTGAATATTTAAGTCCTTTAACCGGATTCTTAGCAAATAATATTGATTTTCCATAATAAAACTCTTTTAAAAAAACAAAATTCCAAATTATATAGTCAATTTAGATATATCTTGATAAGAAAAATCATAAAAATGATCAATGCATTTTACGTGAAAATAAGCCTTTATATGTTCAGTTGGATGTTGTTAAATGCACAAAGGAGAAATCACAGTTTTGTATCCCTGAATTGTGAATTCGAAGTAATTGTAACTGAAATCAAATTCTAGAAAATTCAATTTAGATACATTGTAGGCTCAACACCCAGGAATTTAAATCCATCAATGCTTCAATGTTCCACATGAGAAAACATCAGATCAGACTACATCTGAGTAATGTTAGGACATAGAAACAGGTATCAAAATATACATCTAAGTTCTAAAAACTAGAGTTCTTAAAAGGTCTTTACCTCAACTCAAGTGAGCAACGCTACGGGTAACTCTTCTAGAACTGGCACGACTTGTTGAAGCTAAAGAAGCTTGAGAAGAACCGTTTTCAATTGTGTCTCCATGGCTCCTAAGTTGTCTTCTTCTCTTGGATTTTGGAGCTGTGGGTTGAGTCTCGTTTTCCTCCTCCTCATCATCATCATTCACTGCTTCTTCAACAGCTTCTGCTTTTGTAATGTTACCCAAAGGCCATGGCTTCCCGCAACCAGAGCAGACTTTATCATCCTGCAATTTTAATGTGATCAGAAAGTATTTTGGGGTTGAAATCAAATCCCATTGGAGCTTAGGAAAATCTAAGGAAATTGTGTGTACCCCTTGAGATAACAAGTTTTTGAGGCAGTACTTGTGTACCCTGACAGTGCAACCTTCATTTGGGCACAAATCTGCCTGGAAACGAGTGTCGGAAAACAGATCATCATATATTCGAAATCAGCAACGATGTGAATATTTTTTTTATGTGAATCCTAATCCTATCAAGTTTCTTCAGAATACAGACCTTTACTCCCGCTTCATTGCAGACCTCACAAGAAGGAACATCATTGCTCCTGAACCAACTACGCAAGTCAAGAAGAGATCTTATACCAAGTCCGATGTTGCCCTCTCTTGTGCGGCACAGCCATTTGTCCTTCACAAGTTCATCGAGAGTTTTATCTTTTTGTGACATCGAAAAGTTCTTGAATGCAGGAGGAACTTGCTGTTGACTGCTGCTAGCTTCGCTTGGTAACTGCAATATGAGCACAAGATATGTAAACCGTAACAAATTGACTAAAATTATATAGTATAATAGGAACGATCCCAAATAGTTTGGCTTCACCAAACAAATTGAAGAGACCTGCTGAAAAAATTGAGACTAGTTTTCTATAATGATCCGACAAATCATAAACGCGGATGAAGTCACCATGATCAGTTGACTGAACTATAGATATGGATGGTTACTTTTTCAGTAAATGCAGAGGTAAATACACAGATGTCAGGAAATATGATTGACCTGATTCTCCAATCTGATGTTGAGGGCATCAAAGCTCGAAATGTAACCTTGAGCAGCTTCATCCTGTGCAATTGCTTCTATCTGCCAACAGTAAATGTCAATAAGGTCACAGTAAAGTAGCAGCGACATCTGCTTTACACAACACATAATTATCTGAGCGCACACATAGCAAGAACAGGGGACGACAAAAGCAGACTTTAACGTGATTATACTTGTAGCACTAGTCTTCTTTTTTTTTAAACAAAAAAAAGGCATCCAAATGATGGAAAATCTCACAAAAGGGTCAAAGACTCAAACTTTTACTTGCTAACCTATATCAAGTTATCAACTACAAAGGAGACAAATAAATCTGATCAACAAAGAACAGACCATAAGCTGGGAAGAACGAGTCCAAGTGTGACTTACAATGCCTTTAAAGAATGCAATCTGTGGAACAGAATACTTTGTCCCGAGTTTCGATTGCTCATCGGCCACATTGTTAACCACTCCATAACAAACTTGGCCATCATACTGATCTCTACAAGCCCGCAACTCAAAGTTAACATATGAGAGTTCCTTGTTTATCTCAAGAAGATACTTGTCGAATATCTTTTTAGCAGCTCCTGCAACAAAAACAAGGAAGAATGTCAGATATAATGTTCGATGAGGAAAGCAGTTCCTTTAACATTCAAAGAAAAGATAAGCAGTAATTCAACTCCAAATACTGTTCATTTCTTCAGATTCATTCAACCTCAGCCATCAACCAGAGCATCATTTCGATGATGTAAAACTAGCTAGAATAAACAATACTGCCCAAGATTATGATGAGATAACAAATATAAATAAACTAATTTCGAATTTTAAATGCGGTTGATCGAATCGGGTGACAATTGATGTAAATTACAGATTTTTATGCAACGAAATCGCATCCGGCGCAAACCTACAAAAGTTGCTAAAATAATTACTCGGAAGCGAGAAAATGAAGATACCGACCTAGGTTTCTGCCGGTAACGCCGTTGAATACTGAGTGAAAATCTCTCTCTTTAAGAGGACCCCGTGAAATCAAAGCCTGAATTAGCGCGTGATGCTTCCAGCTTAGCGATACCATCGTCAGATCCCTCCGAAATGAGTTTAGGGTTTCAGAATCGCAGGGATTTCTGTGAGTTAGGGTTATCTGGGAGAAAGAAGCTACGGTGTGAGAGGTGGCGGGAAGTGGAATCGAGTCGATGACGTCACAAATTAGCGAGGGATTATTCAATTAGGTAATTCCAGCGTTATTCAGTTGTATAGTTGATAGAAATACATTAGATTGAATATTTGTATGATGTATTTCAAAATACAATAAAAATTGGTGTTATTCAATTGTGCTCCTAATTTTAAGAGGTTTTTGTTATAATAAACTAGTTATGATTTTACTAATTATCATAAACTTTAAATATAAAAACAACTAAAAAATTATACCCGTGAATTCTTGGATCCGATAAATAAGAGAAAGAAAGCTTGAGAGAATTTTATTAGAGAGAAGATGATTTGAGGTGTGTTACAAACGTTCGTTTACGAACGTATATATAGAAAATTTATTAGAAGTTACTGTGTATGCATAGTGACGATCCACATGTTTATAATAAAACGTCATTGCTTACGTTATGNTCTTTGTTGCCTCGTTAAAAACCTCCTTAGGAAAACCCATTACGACAAAATTAGAATAAGGATTACAACTGCGCAAGCTCTCCCTTGAACAAACATGTCGTCGTCTCAAAGGTCTTGTTGACGACGCATTCCGATATTCAGAACATGTTTCCTGAATGTCGAAGTTGGTAAAGACTTTGTGAAGAGATCTGCAGCGTTTTGGGAAGATTGAACATATCTTACTTCAATCTCTTTGTTCTTCTCGAGCTCTTGAGTGTATGAAAAGAACTTTGGAAGGATATATTTAGTTCTGTCACTTTTGATATATCCTGCTTACGTGTATATATATACGTAAGCAGTATATAAAACGTCACTTCTTACGTATATATATATATATATATATATATATATATATATATATATATATANTTACAACATCTCATACATTTTCTTAATATAAATCATAAGAGTATCATACGAAATTTTGTTTGTTGACCCATACCATAGGGATATGACATTAAATTTGGTTCATCTTTGTGTTATTTAAAAAATATATTATGGGAAAAAAAAAAATCCTTTTTTGCTCCCTCATCTGTTTTTCGAAAACTCTCTTTTGTTGTGAATTGTATTTGACGGCACCAAGTCTTGCAGGTGACGTCGGCACCCTCTTCCGCTTTCTCCTTTAGATTGGCTTTCTCTTCCATCTGCTGATAAGCCTATTCATGTTTATACCCGAAAGAAGAAGGCCCGGGTTGGTGTTCCTAAAGCTGAGCTGGATCAGATTATGACAAAAAGAACATGGGACCAAAAAAAAACGTTGCAGCGGTTGAGAAAAAGGGTACAATGGAAAATTCAAAGGTTGAGGAGAGTGAGGGAAAAGCAGGTGAGCAAATGACAGAAGATATAAAAGGTGGAATGGTACGTTGAAGAAAGGCATGTCAAATGTGTGCTTGGTGGCTGCAGAAAAGTATTGATCGTCATGAGATCAATACCTTTTTGAGAGAGGGTGCTTTTCAATTTCTTTTGGAACTTTGTTCTGTTTTACGGATTGATTTAGTGGGTAATTTTGTAAGACATTTTTCTATTTCAAGAAAGGTGCATTTCTCTCTAGGAAAGATCTTTACAGCTTCTGTTCTTAAGAGATAGTTAAGGAAAAGCTTAACAGTGGTGCGGTGACAATGGTCGAGCATAATGTGACCGGAAGCTCTTCTTTGCAACCTACTCCCGAATCGGGAGGGGATCTATCCAGTCCACCAGGTTTCACTCCAGGTTTTACTCCGACTTCTAACGTCCGAGACCAGGTCGAGTTTCTCTTGGAGCCTTCAACCGGATCTCTTTGGAGCAGTCTAAGATGGACAAACGTCTGCACAATATGGACCAGCGGTTCGATGTTGTTTACCAGAAGCTTGATAGCCTTGCTTCTATACCAGCAATGATGCGTCAGTTTGAGGAGAAACTATTTTCTGATACTTCGCGGGGAAAACAGACTGCGGATCCTCCACCTAACGATCCAGATCCTCCATTGACGAATTCTTCAACTCACATCAACAACTCATGTTGAACAACCCAGGTACCACACGTTGAATATGGCTACACGTGAGAGTATGTTACAAAAAGTTGAAATACCTATCTTTGATGGCACTAATGGGTATTATTGGTTGGTTTTGGTTGAGCAATTTTTTGAGATTGGACGCTATAACGAAGATGATATGTTAGTAATGGTAGCTCTGGGTTTTACAGGAGATATTCGATGATGGTTTAGCTGGGAAATCATTCACTGTCACTTTCGCAATTGGTTGGATTTTCGCGAACGTTTTTTGCTTCGATTTGGTGAATCTATTGAGTCTGAACCGGACAAACGTTTATTTGCAATATGTCAAATTGGATCTGTTTCAGATTACATTAAAGAATTTCAGGACCTTTATGTTTAGGTGCTTTTGAGTGATCAGCATCTTACAGATATATTATACAATGGTTTAAAACCTGAAATGAAGGAAGTCATCCGAATGAAGGAACCTCGCGGACTACGTAATCATATCTCTGCAGTATTACAGATGGAGTCGAGTTTCTTTTTCCCAGCTATGACAACGACTTTCAAATCTGATTAATCGACAGCATCGCTCCGGGTCTTTTACAACTTTTAAACCAGTGACGCCTGCGCCAACATCTCATCTTGATACTAGGCTTTCTGGTTCTTCTCACCAACCTTCGGGCCAAGTGTCTCAACCTATTAACAACACAGTGTTTCGTCTTCGCCAGCACTACACGGATTCTGAATTGGATGCTATGCGTCGTGATGGCATTTGCTTCAAATGCAAGGGCAAGTATTATAAAGGTCACCCTTGTACCAACAAGGTTTTCTAGGTTCTTACTATTGTAAATGGATATGAATTTGAGGTCCTTGATGAGAATATGGTCGAACGTAATGAGGAGAATATTCCACCTACTACACATGAATTAATGGTGTCATCATTACACTCTTTGTTGGGAATACATTCACTTAAGACAACAACGCTTCGTGGTGTTTTTGGCAAGATGCAGGTCCTTGTCATGTTGGATAGAGGGGCTTCACATAATTTTGTGGATCCCGCAATCGTAGCTCGTTCAAAGTTGTCTATCTTGAAGGATACATCCCTAGATGTTCTGTTGGGTAATGGTGTTTCAGTTCAGGCTTTGGGAGTCTGTAAAAAAGTGGCCTTCTGTTTAGCAGGATTGCAGTTTATCTCTGACTTCATATCTTTGGAGTTGGGTTCGGTTGATGTAATATTGGGCATTCAATGGTTGGAAACATTAGGACGACGCGAGATTGACTGGAAATCTCAGGAACTCACTTTTTCATGATGGTAAACGAGTGACACTCTTGGGTGATCCTTCCCTTCACTCGTCACACACTAATCTTAGTCATTTGGCTCACGATATTTTCCCTGAGGATCTGCATCTTGATCAGTGGAATCTGGAATTATCTCTTCACGCTACCCAATTAATCTCTGCTGAAATTTCTGTTATGTTGGACAATTTTCAGAAAGTGTTTACTCTTCCATTGGGCTTACCTCCATTGCGTGGTTTAGAGCACGCCATTAATTTAGAACCTGGCACTTTAGCAATCTCGGTACGTCCTTATCATTACCCTCATGCTCAGAAGGAGATAATGGAGACAATGGTCTCATATATGCGTACTTCAGGGATTATTCGTCTAAGTACCAGCCCGTTTTCCAGCCCAGTACTGCTAGTTTGCAAGAAAGACAATTCTTGGTGATTTTGTTTGGATTATTGAGCTTTAAACAAGGCAACAATCCCAGATAAATATCCAATCCCGGTCATTGATCAGCTATTGGATGAAATCCATGGTGCGGCTGTTTTCTCTAAATTGGATTTACGTTCCGGTTACCACCAAATTCGAATGAAACCTTCTGAGATTGAGAAAACCGCATTATGTACATTGGAAATTCATTATGAGTTCTTGGTGATGCCCTTCAACCTTACCAACGCTCCGACTACGTTCCAAGCTCTCATGAACAAGATGTTTAAACCGTTTATGCGTCGTTTCGTCTTAGTTTTCTTTGATGATGTCTTGATTTATAGTAAATCTATGGCGGAACAAACTGAGCATTTATCCGAAGTAATGCAGATTTTTTCTGCTCAAGAGCTGCTTGCTAACTACGAGAAATGTCTCTTTGGTCTGTCTCAAGTGGAATATTTGGGTCACACAGTTTCTGTTGCAAGTGTGGCCACTGATTCGGCTAAAACAAATTCAATGCTTAACTGGCCCACTCTAACTACTATTACCCAATTACGTGGTTTCCTTGGCCTAACCGGATATTATCGGCGTTTTATTCAGTGTTATGGGGTTTTAGCCAAGCCACTTACTGACCTTCTCAAGAAGGATCAATTCGCGTGGTCCACAGGAGCTCAAACAGCCTTTGAATTGTTGAAAAAGACTATGTCTAGCGCTCCAGTCTTGGCCTTACCAGATTTCTCTAAGTAGTTTATAATCGAATATGATGCTTCAGGTTTGGGAGTGGGTGCCCTTTTAATGCAGGACCATCGGCCAATTGCATTTTTTAGTCATGGGTTTACTCCTCGGGAACAACTCAAACCAGCTTATGAACGAGAGTTAATGGCTATTGTATTGGCAGTGCAGAAGTGGAAACACTACCTTTTGGGTCACAATTTTCAGGTTCATATTGACCATAAGAGCCTCAAATTCATGTTTGCGCAAAATGAAGTTAATATGGAATATCATAAATGGTTAACCAAGTTATTGGGGTATGATTTTGATATCTTTTATAAACCGGGCATTATGAACAAAGCGGCTGATGGATTGTCGCGAATTGAACAACTTGAATTCTCAGCTTTAACACCATTACTGCCGGCCATGACAATACCTAGTCCACTGCAGTTACATGATCTTTATGAGGAAATTGCAACACACTCTGCTATCCAGGCTTTGATTCAACCTGTTTACAGAATCAAGCAGCTAGCAAATTTCATCATGTGCTGCAAGACAAGCTATGGTATAAAGGCAGGCTAGTGATTCCTGCAGATTCTATGTTTATCCCCATCATCTTGAAAGAGGCACATGACAGTAAACATGGGGGACATTCAGGTGTATTGAAGACACTTAAACGCATATAGTTAGCGTTTCACTAGGATGGTATCTTACACACAGTTCAACGGTATATTGCAGGTTGTGAAGTTTGCCAAAAACACAAACATTCTACATTATCACCGACGGGTTTGCTGCAGTCTCTACCTATTCCAGATTTAATTTGGGAAGATTTGTCCATGGACTTCATTGAGGGACTCCTGGTCTCGTTTGGCTGGAATTCTATTCTAGTGGTGGTGGATCGTTTAAGTAAATATGCTCATTTCCTTAGCCTGAAGCATCCTTTTACAACAGTTGAGGTGGCTAATCGTTTCATACAGGAAGTGATCAAACTTCATGGTTTCCCTAAATCAATTGTCTCTGATAGAGACAAGATTTTCCTGAGTAATTTTTGGAAAGAGCTGTTTTGTTTGACGGGCACGAGATTGAAGCACAATACAACTTTTCATCCACAAACAGATGGTCATATAGAGGTTCTCAATAGTTGCTTGGAAACTTATCTTCGCCCTCTTTGTCTCGGAGAAACCTCGGGCATGGTCGAAGTTCTTACCTTGGGCTGAGTTATGGTACAATTCATCTTACCATACAACCCTCAAGACATCTCCATTCCGGGTTGTGTATGGACGTGACCCCTATTGAATAATGAAGATCAATGATTCAAGATAATTTAGGCCAGAAACACTGTCATTCAATGATTGGCAATTTACATGTGTTTCCAGTACGAATTTGGACTTGTGTTCTTTAGCAAAGTTGTAAGCCTTGAAATTTTCTTTCCACCGGATACAAGATCACCAAATTTGGAGTTACGAGTCAAGAGATACGTGTATAAAGAGAAAGAGCGTTTTTCTGCATTAAATATGTTGTATGCTTTATGCTTTTTGCTTTTACTTTATGCTTTGAGAAAATCGCTCAAATACCACGAAAAAGTTCAAAAATGACTTGAATACCACACATCTTTCAAAAATTACTAGAGTACTTTCCAAACCCTTGTAAATTACGATTCACTCCCTTGCTTAGTTTTCTCTTATGTTGGTTAATTTATAATGAATAAATCCACGTCACTAAACTGTATTCCACGTCGATAAAACATTATACATATCAAATTTCTCAGGCCCTCAACTATTTCACTAAACTAAAGAAAAAAACGGTTTAGTGACCTAGTTATCGCGCTAGTCGTCTTCTCCGAAATCGTCATCGTCGAAATCCTATTGTGAACCCTCGTCGAAATTTCTAGTACGTTGCGATTGATTCCCTTTGATATATGTTGCGAATGAGTTTGATTCTATTGCGGACGAGTTGAAAGCTTATGCTGTGGCTGATCATCGTCTTCTCCAAAATCGTCATCGTCGAAATCCTATTGTGAACCCTCGTCGAAATTTCTGGTAAGTTGCGATTGATTCCCTTTGATATATGTTGCGAATAAGTTTGATTCTGTTGCGGACGAGTTTTATTTATGTTGTGGCTGAGTTTGATTTCTGTTACGACCGAGTTTGATTTATGCTGCGTCGAAATCGTATTTGCCCTCATCGTGTTCTCCTGTATGTTGCGAGTGCTTTTGACATATAATTCGACTAAGTTTGATTATTGTTAAGATTGAGTTTAATTTCTGAAACGACTGAGTTTTATATTCTGATG
>OVAV01001504.1:0-13111 GCA_900406375.1 Iberis amara
CTTCAAAACAACTACTAATATGAAACGGAGGGAGTATATAAAAGAGAGTAAAAGCTTTCTCTTGCTCTGACGTCTTTCCTGTCGAAGTCGCAGACTCGTCATCACAAAGCTTAGGCGAAATTCTGGCTTTCTACTCTCAAAATCTCAAAGAGGCTTTCAAGGTAATCGATAATCTCGGTCACTCTCGTTTCCATCTAAGGAATCTGTTCGAGATAGGTATAGGGAGAGAGATAGAGGATGCCAATGATCTCCAAAGCTTCTTCATCTACCTCCGATTCATCGATATCTTCGTGTTCTAGGGTTTATCTCTCTCCCTCACCTCTTCTTACTGTTCTCTTTGATTCATTCTTTGCTCAAAACTTTTGATGCTAGAAGATAATTCCGATCTGGTTTTATGATGGTTGGTACGAGATTTAGCCTGTTGAGTACTATTCAGATAATTTCTTAGATTTCGTTCGTAGCTCAGTTTTTCATTTTACTGATCTTCTTTTGTTTATGGTGGAATCAAATTCTCTCTGTATATTCCTTGATTTGGTGTATTGAGCTAAACGGCCTTAGTAGAGACGATTCATTTGTATGCTTTAAGGCTAATAGGCTTGGAATTTCTATGGCTGAAATAGTCATCTGCTATCATATGTATTGGCATGTTAGTTGAAACTTGGGATTGAATTATCTAAAGTTTCTGTGTTCTTCCTTTTGAAAACTGAGTTTAGTCCTTTTGGAAGTCCTACAGTTTGTATCAGATTATGATTTGTTGATCTATCCATGAACAGATTGGAGGTCAGCTTTGCGTGTGGCCTGGTTTGAGACAAATTTGCCTAAGAAAAAGCTTACTATACGGAGTAATGTGGTTATTTTCAATGCCACTGAAAACATTGCGTGGAGCTAGAAAAACCCTGAAAATTAACCACTTTTGTAGCATTTCCAACATGCCATCCTCATTAAAAATTGAACTGGTTAGTGTTCTTGCCTTATCACTTTGTAGTTAGTTACTCTTCTTCTGATCCTCTGTATCTTATCCAGTCTTTTCTTACTTGTTGGGGATGTTTCAGGTGCCATGCAGTAAAGACAACTATGCTTATCTTTTACACGATGAAGACACCGGCACAGTTGGAGTCGTTGATCCTTCTGAGGCTGCTCCAATTATAGATGCATTGAGTAGGAGAAATTGGAATTTAACCTACATATTGAATACTCATCACCATGATGATCACATAGGTGGGAATGCTGATTTGAAAGAAAGGTATGGCGCAAAGGTATGGAGATATTATTTTCGGTTAAAAGTTGTATAACCGTGTTTTTTAATTTCATTCTGCTCTTTATGCAAGTTTGGTCTCTCTTTATGATCACTTGTTCTTTTGCTTACTGCTTTTATGTTATATATTCTAAAGTATTTTTGTGACTTATGTTGCGGACAGGTGATTGGATCAGCTGTGGATAAAGATCGAATTCCAGGAATTGATATACTTCTGAAAGACAGTGATAAGTGGATGTTTGCTGGCCATGAAGTTCGGGTACTTGAAACTCCCGGCCACACACAAGGTTTGTAGCTGCCATATACTAACCAATTTGAACATGTTGCCACAGTCAAGTAACCAAACATATTTTAATAATTTATTTGTCATTCTTGATACATCACTTTATCTGCTATATTTTCATCGTTCTAGTTAGTAACTTCATGAATACTTTGTGCCATGTTTTACTTTTTTAACTGTTCTTCTTCTCAAGCAGGACATATTAGCTTCTACTTTCCCGGGTCAGCCGCAATATTCACAGGAGACTTGATATATAGCTTATCATGTGGTACCCTCTCAGAAGGTACCCCCGAGCAGGTAACATTCATTGAAATATAATGTCCAAAGCCTAACCGTAAATCTAATAATTAGCAACATTCAACCTCATATATCAGCCTTTTTTCTGATGTCTTAGATGCTTTCATCACTTCAAAAGATTGTCTCTTTACCAGATGATACAAATATATACTGCGGTCGCGAAAACACAACGGTAAGTAGTCTTATCTCACGTTGTTTAACTCTCTGTGACTCAATAAAGTTAACCATTCATATGCTGCATCTCCATGATACAGAGAAATCTGAAGTTTGCACTTTCCATAGAACCAAATAATGAAACTCTTCAGTCTTATGCGACCCGAGTCGCCCATCTTCGCAGCCAAGGACTCCCATCTGTAAAATCTCTTCTCTTTTCTCTTTCTCTTTCTCATCTTTATCTAAACTTCTCTATTGATTTCATTTACGGGTTTGTTTTTTTTGTAGATTCCAACAACTGTTAAGGTCGAGAAAGCGTGTAACCCATTCCTTAGAATATCGAGCAAAGAAATCCGTAGATCTTTAAGCATTCCAGATTCTGCAAACGATGCAGAAGCACTTTGTGGTATACACAAAGCCAGAGATCGTTATTAAAAACTTGGTATCTTAAATATTGTATAGTTTGAAGTCATTCATCAGCTCAAAGATTATTATTCTATATGTTTTTAGCTTCTTATAATTTTTATTAAAAAAATAACGTTTGAATATTTAGTTTGGCTCAATTATTAAATTATGAATTTAAAATGTAATTTTCGCTTTCTCGAAATCCAAATTTTCTTCAGACCGTAATATTGATGACCGGTTAAGAGACTAATACGTGGTATTTACCAATTTGCCATAACTTGCGTTTAAAACGCACCGTTTTATGCCTTAAACCTCGCAGGACGCCAATAATGAAAATTAAAAGGAAATAAAATAAATACTAATGAAAATTATGCCCTTATATAAAAAGCCGCCGCATCAATAAGATAACTCTGATTTCTCTGGCCCCTCTTTCTCTGTAGCCTCTTCATCTTCTATCTCTAGGGTTTTCTTATCTGTATGTACGATTCGATTCTCTGATTTTCTTTCTTGTTCGACGTATAATCATCAATTCTGGGATTGCTGAATCGACTAATTTGCAAGTCTAACAATGGCGTCAGTTATGAAGCCTTTCAGACCACGTGAAGCCGACGATTCAAGTTTCAAATCGAACAATCTATGGGTCGGTAGTCTCACGACAGATACCACGGAGGCAGATCTGACGGAGCTGTTCGGAAGGTACGGCGTTGTTGATAGAATCACGGCGTATTCTTCCCGTAGCTTCGCGTTTATCTACTACAGACGCGTCGAGGAAGCAGTCGCAGCGAAAGAGGCGCTTCAAGGAGCCAATTTAAACGGAAGTCAGATTAAAATCGAATACGCTCGACCGGTTTGTTCTTATCTCTTTGTTTCGCTAGGTTTATATCGTCAATTTGATTGTCTTTTGTCAACGATCACACTCTTTTTGCGGATTCATACATTAGCTTTAAATATCTTAATCATGATTGATGCTTGTTTAGTCAAATCTGAGATTTCTCCTCGTACCAATCCAAAATCAAAACTTGGATTTATATCTATTATCATCATCTGTCATGACTGATTTGCAGCCTCACAGCGAAACTTGATCCAGTCTTAGAAAAAAAGAGACACATTTCTCAAATTAGTATTCGTTTTATCTTAAACGATATCAATCAAATTCGAGTCAATCAAATCACAAAGAGCTTATCCTCTCGAGTGTTCTGCAGAATTTCATGTCGATTCACATAACTCTCCTTACGAATATGCTGCAAAAGAATGCATTTCTCAGCAAACGTTAGATTCAATAGTCGTTGCTTTGGTCTGCAATAATCTTCAGACTTGTATCCGCGTAAAGTAAATCTTATTTCAGGACCACTCAAGATAAACCTCTAACCATAGGCTTGAGTATGAATGAATTGCAGTATAGCACCTGAAATTCGGAAGCTAGCACACTGATTATTGCCAAACAAATCAGAAATTGGGAGAGTTTAAAGTTCAATTTCATGTCTAAACAAACCGTGAGGAGAAAGTTTCGTTATGGCGTTGAGATATCAGGAACTCCAGATGATAATAGTTACACTTCTAGGACCGTTGGTCCAGATTCCTCAAATCGATGTGAGAGAGCTTACAGAAACATAGTAGATGAATAGACTCAAAAGCTGAAAGTATACGTCTCCTTGTCTTGCCATATGCGTAAAATCTTGTCTTCACGAGAAAAATTGGGTTTTGAATATTTGCTCCAAGCCAATCTGCAGTTGTCAAGACAAAGATTCCTTTCCAGACAGTGTTAATGTCTTGTCAGCTTTGAACGTTAGTCTGAGAGTCTCAGGATTGGTATATTTGGTGTTCAGGCAAGACAAGAATGCTTAGCAGAAACTGTTCATGTCATGCTGGCTTTGGGGACATCATGCTTCTTCTGCAGACAAATTGTGTGTTTATTGATGAGAAACTATAAACATCGACTGATAAAGGAAGAGGAGATGTTTTCGTTGCCTGATTGTTGTTTTGTTGAGGATAGCAATAGATATGAGTTATTGCATTAATGTTCTTGAAATTATTGTTTGGTGTGTGCAATTTCCTTGTATTGCCTTCTTATGGACCTTTTGCTTTTGCAGGCAAAACCTTGCAAGAGTCTTTGGGTGGGCGGAATCAGCCCGAGTGTCTCCAAGGATGAACTGGAGGCAGAATTCAGTAAATTTGGAAAAATCGAAGATTTCAGGTTTCTTAGGGAACGTAGGACAGCTTTCATCGATTATTACGAGATTGATGATGCCTTACAGGCAAGGAGCATGAATGGCAAACGAATGGGTGGTAGCTATCTGCGCGTTGATTTTCTTCGGTCACAAGCACCAAGAAAAGTAAGGGTCACTTTAGCTTTATGATATTGCATTAAACTATCTGGACTAAGCTCTGAAATCAAGTTACATTTTCTTTATCTTTAGGAACAATGGGCTGGCTCTTACGATAACAGGAATGACAATGTGAATCATAAACCTCAGGTTAGTCATAAATGTTATTTGTTTCTTGTTGATGCTGATATGTATATGTTTATTGGCCTTGACGTTTTTGCTATATGTTTACAGTATCCTCAATCGCATGAGAATTCCAAAGGAGATGGCCAACCGAGTAAAGTTCTGTGGATTGGGTACCCTCCTTCTGTTCAGATAGATGAGCAAATGCTACACAATGCAATGATACTCTTTGGTGAGATTGAAAGGAAAAAAAGTTACCCATCTAGGCATTTTTCACTTGTGGAGTTTAGGAGCGCAGAGGAAGCTCGCCGTGCCAAGGAAGGTCTACAGGGTAGGTTATTCAATGATCCAAGAATCACAATTATGTACTCGAACGATGCGCTGCCTCCGGAGCAAGATGATTCTAGTTTTTATTCTGGTGTGAAACGGTCAAGGCCAGATATGTTCATCAATGATCCTTCGTTTGTATCTTCTCCTCACTCTACTGGAGTTCCTGGGTCTGTGAGGCCCTTCAGAGGTAGCAATGAGCGTTCATATAATGGTCCAGAATACAACGAAGTTGCTGGTAATGAGCCAAACTGGAGAAGGCCATCTCCAAATGGAACTGGAATACTCCCGTCTCCAACAGGACCTGGAATCCTCCCATCTCCTGCACAAGGTATGAGGCAACAACCTACGAGGTCAAACCTGGGTTCTTGGGAAGGATATGATCATGCTCAGTTAGACAGAGAAAGCAAACGAGCCAGAAGAGATGGATCAGTGGACGGTTTTACTCCGATGGGTGTAGATGAGAGGTCATTTGGGCGTGGTTCAGTTGCTGGTAGGCCTATTCGTAGTGATCCTGATTATATGTGGAGAGGAATGATTGCCAAAGGTGGAACTCCTGTCTGTTGTGCTCGTTGTGTACCTATTGGAAAAGGGATTGAAACTAAACTGTAAGTACCATTTAACAACCATTTTAAACCCTTCTGATGTTTTGTGTTTAACTATTTTACTTGTACAGTTTCTGAGATGTCTTGCTTGAGTTGCCAAGTGCCTGAAATTTTCTTACTTTGTTAAAAATTTGATTTTTATAGCCCTGAGGTCGTCAATTGTTCAGCAAGAACTGGATTGGATATGCTTGCTAAACATTACACCGAAGCCATCGGATTTGAGATCGTTTTCTTCTTACCAGACAGCGAGGAAGATTTTGCGTCTTACACCGAATTTCTCCGATACCTTGGCTCGAAAAACCGAGCGGGTGTTGCTAAATTAGATGATGGAACAACTTTATTCTTAGTGCCTCCATCAGATTTCTTAACTGATGTACTTCAAATCGAAGGTCCAGACCGGCTATATGGTGTTGTTCTCAAGTTACCCCCACCAGCCCCACTTCCATCATACAGACAAGAATCTCAGTCCAATCCTCTGCCTTATATGGATCAAGCTCGAGAGTCACCTAGTGTCGGTTTATATCCTCCTAGGGAGAATTACAATAGAGGTGCACCAGAACAGTTTAAGGCTCCAGCGAAACCATCGGTTAGCGAGCCTCTCAGGATACCTAACAATGCAGGACCTCAAGCTGGAGTAAGTTTAACACCGGAGCTATTAGCCACTCTAGCATCTTTTCTCCCTGCAAGTTCACAATCTGTGGCTCCTGAGAGTCACCAAACTTTGTCAGGAACCTCAACAATCGTTTCTACAGTGTCTCAATCTAATGGATTGTATAATGAAGAAGCCGCGTCTCAAGGTTGGAAAAGAGATACACAAACAGTCCATGATAACGCCTCAAATCAATCATTCCAACAATATGGAAATCAGTATAATCCATCTGGGCAATTACCTCCTCCTCCTCATCATCAACAACGTTACCCTCCAGCTTCAAACAACCCAAGTTACTCTAGCAACATGCAATACCAAGGGCAATCTGTTAACATGCCTCAGCTGTCTCCGTTGCCGAATATGCCTAATTATGCAATGTACTCTCAGCCCATGACAACACCCCAAGCTTCTGTGCCAAACCAAAACTATGGTTCAATTCCAAGTTATCAGCAAGGTAACTATCATGGTGTAGGTACAAATCAGGCGCATAGTTTAAATCCTTCACAGTTCCAAGCTGCCATTCAGCAACCACCAGCGGAGAAAACAAACTTAGAGTTACAAAACCAAGTACCACAATTGCAGCCTGTGGTCTCTGGAGCTAGTCATGAGACACCAGATGGGGAGGTTGATAAGAACCAGAGATATCAGTCAACACTACAGTTTGCGGCAAACCTTCTTCTCCAGATTCAGCAGAAGCAACAGCAACAATCTTCAGGTACCCCAACTGGACAAGGGCCTTGAAACCTTGTTCCACTCAGCCATCATAATCTTTAAGGTAATCAATCACCTCTATGTTACTACACTCGCGTGATTATTGAGTTGAATTAGCATAAGGTTTATTGAAGTACTTGTTTGATCTCTACTTTTCAGAAATGGAGAACAAATTCATGGAGCTCAGTATTGTTGTGAGACTGTTTAGGTGGTGATGTAAGCCAAATCTCATCAAAACTTGCTTGATCAAGTGAGAGACTTTGTAAGATGACGGAAGTGTCCGAACCAGACTGGATCTTACTGACACAACCGAACGCTCTTTTAGCTTATCTTCTTTTTTTATTTGCTTGACTAGGTTCTTTCTTGTGGCATTTAGCTAAAGAGGCTGTATAAATATGATTTTGGTCTTTCTTTTTCTGATTAGTTCTTTTTTTTTTCCTCAGTAGAACAAAATCCACCGCAACATGTCAAAAATTGTTTATCATAGTTCATACTTAAGTTCAGATTTCCAAGTCTTTTTTTTTTACCACTTTAATTATTGCATCACAACAAATCGATCCAATTTGAGAAAATGCATTTGCTATACGAATATCTAGGTTCGATCTCTGGTCTAGTATCCAAGTTTTCTTAAATCACATCGGAAACAGTAATGCTAACATACATTTAGTATCATTATAAACTCATAAAATAGTTTTGCTAAATATAAAGGATTACATGCACCACCTCTCAGCACTCTTGACTCTATTTTGCTCTGGAAGTCTGCATCCTTATTTTATGTGACATGCCTTTTAGATATAAGACCAAAAGACGATTTAGACTTCAAAATTAGTTCAGTCACATGAATACACATATTCAATACAAGTATATACCTTGCAGTGCAAACAGTTCTCAGCGTTGATCTGCAGTTTCTGGTGCAGTACCATGACTCGGGTGCACCATGAGATGGTTGACCATGATCATGATCATGATTTGCATTTTCATCATCATATGAGCTCCTTCACACATGATCATAGTGTTTCTAGTAACTCACTGATTTGATGCATCTGAACTTTGCTTTCCTCAAGCGAAAAGAACAATGGCTTGAGCCAATGAGTGCTGCATCCAAGTTTAATCAATCATCTGATGAAACAGAAGATACATAAACAAAATATTCAAAAGAATCTCGATTTGAGGTTGTTGATCCTCTTACCTTTGAGACTCATAGAATCACCAGAAATCATTACATGAACATTCACCATCTTCAAAATGATGAAACCTGTTTGAGTCTCTAAGGATTATCTGTCTCCCTTCGATCTTCGATATATACTTAAAGGCAGAGTGGCAATCACCACAAACTCTAAGATTCTTCATTATTCTAATAGGCAGCTTAGAGCTCCTCTGAGACAAGAGAACAAAAGCTACAGCAAGCTTCTCACTGTGATAACTCAAAATCTCTTCTTTATTCTCTTGCTCTAAATCATACAACGCAAATCCTGTCTGTGGCACATAACCTGCATCTCTCATCTTTCTATTAAGCTCCTTAAGCTTCTTATGGATCAAATCAGAATCTGGATGTGACTTATCACCAGCAACAAACATATGAACTCCATCTTTCATAGTAACCCAACTATAACCAGCTTCTTTCTTCACATCTGCATCTTTCATCTTCTTTCTCGCCTTTACTAAATCTTCCCACCTTCCTCCACTAGCATACATGTTACCAAGTAGTACGTAATTTACAGCGTTTTCCGGCTCCAATTGAAAAAGCATTTCTGCTGCTTTCCTTCCTAATTCTGTTTTCTTACCATTTGCTCTGCAACAAGCTCCAAGTACAGTTCTCCAGATGAGAACATTAGGCTTCATCGGCATTTTATCGATGAAATCTTCCAACTTATCGAGTTCACCTGCACGGCCTAGCAAGTCAGCCATACATGAGAAATGTTCAATCCTAGGAGCTAGGTTATAACAATCACTCATTGATTCGAAATGTTTAAACCCTTCTTTAACCAAACCAGTATGACTACAAGCTGATAAGACTCCAACGAATGTAACATGGTCAGGTTGTGTTTGACCATCAAGCTTCATATCTGCAAAAAGCTTCAAAGCTTCTTCTCCTTGACCATGTCGTGCGTATCCTGAAATCATTGAGTTCCAAGAGTATGAATTCTTTACAGGCATTGTGTTGAAAAACCTCAAAGCATAATCTAATCTTCCACATTTGGAGTACATGTCAACAAGTGCACTCCCAACTACCACATCAGATTCTAAACAAGCTCTAACAGAGCAAGCATGTACTTCCATACCACGCTCTAGCGTTGCAACAGAAGCAAAGGCGCTGAGAACTGTCGCATACATGAAATTATCCAATCTCTGACCTCTCTGTAACATAAACCATACCAAATCCAAGGCATTGGGAAGGAGCTCGTTATGTACATACCCCGAGATCATCGAGTTCCAAGTTACATCATCTCTTCTCTCTGACATTTTAGAAAATACCTTCTCACACTCCTTCATCTCCCCACACTTCCCATAACAAGCTATAAGAGCATTTTCAATGGTTGCTTCATCTACAATATTGTACTTCAAAACTAGCGCATGTATTTGTTTTCCTAGCTCACCGAATGAAAGGGACGACACAGCTGAAAGAACGCTTGAGAAGGTTATTCTGTTAAGTTTCTGTCCCGCTCGTAGAGCATTCAAGAAACATGCCACAGCTTCAGGTACTGAACCTTCTGAACTAGCTAAAGCTCCTATCATTGAATTCCAAGATACCTGATCATGCTCTGGCATGAAAGAAAATATTTTATGGCATTCGTTGAGAGAGCCGGTCTCTGAATACAGTGTGATAAGCGCATTTGAAACCGAAACATTCAAATCAAGCCCCAGTTTGAGGCTTTCTCCATGAATCTGTTGTCCTACTTTTGCCCACTTCAAGCTTGCGCATGAGCTTAGTGAACTAATCAGTGTGAAATTTCCAGGCAAGATTTCATGCCGTCTCATACTTTGGTAGCGTTCTAAAGCTTCTTGAGAATGGCCGTTTTGGTCAAGACCAGTGATCATAGTGTTCCAAGAGACGGAATCTTTCTCCATCATGAAACAGAAAACATTTCTAGCATCATCTATTGAGCCACACTTAGCATACATATTAACAAGACCATTTCCAATACCAACCATGAAGTTAACTAAGCCAGTAGTTATTACATATCCATGAACCTCTCTGCCTTTTCTTAAACCTACTTCCTCAGCTAAAGAATACTCAGGAAATGAGCTCAAGAGATTTACATATGACTCAGGACTAACATCAATCATACTATGCATATCCATAAAGAGCTTAGTTGCTTCTTCTCCTAATTTCTGTCTCACAAGGCCAACCATTAGACCGTTTAAAGTAACCGCATTTCTTGTTTCCATCTGATTAAAAACCTTCCTAGCATAACTTAATGAGCCAGATTTTGCAAATGCACTCACCAATCCGCTACCAACAAAAAGATCTGAGAGAAAACCAGATTTCTGGATAGTACACATGATCTGCTGAAGCAAACTAACATCTGGTTCAGTCAAAGAACAAGCAGTAGTTACAAGACTACCGAAAGTGTATTCAGTTGGTCTAGAATTATCACATTGCATACTATAGAACATCTTAAATGCAGATCTCTGATTTCCTGCTTGTGAATGTACAGAGATAATTGAATTCCATGATACAGAGTTTTTTACTTGTATGTCATCGAAAGCACGAAGAGCACAAGTAAGAGAACCAATGGATTTCCAGTACATTGATATGAGGACATTAGAAACTACTGCATCCACTGCATAGGAGAGTTTAAACATTAGACTATGAATTTGTCTTCCGAATAGATTTCCAACAGAATCTAACTCTTGACAAGCTCGAATTGCACTAGCAAAAGCGTATTGATTTGTAAAAATTCTTTCTTTAATCATATTTCTCAAGAACAGTAAAGATTCTCTATGTTCTCCATTCCGATTATACCCTGAAACAATACACGCCCATGTAACACAATTCCTCTGAGGCATTTCGTCGAACACCTTACGTGCAGAAACTGAATCACCCATCTCAAGATAAGCATTGATGAGATTGTTGCAGAAATACACATCATTTTCTAATCCATTCTTATACAATTCTGTATGAAATTTTATAGTTTCTCGATGTCTAATGCAGCTCTAAACAAAAGAAAGAAGAGCATTTAGTAAAACAGAGCATATGAAGAAACTTTCTAAGGATAGATAGAAACAAACAAACCTGTTCTTGTCTACAATGTGGGAGAACTTCATCTAGTGCAACAGATATGATGTCTCCTCCTACAAAATTGAAACTTTATAGATTAATGTATATTTAACAACCAATTTTCAAGAATCCAAGAGATGGGTTGATAGATAACTGCAAAAAGATAAATACTTTCAACTTCTGCTCCTTTCCCCAGAGACAATTGCTTAAATCGTATAGCAGATGATACATCGTACTCTATAGACTCTGTTCTTGCTTGGCTGGTGACACATCTGCTCCAATTTACTACTAGATTTGAGCTTAAACTTCGTGAATTTCGAAACAACTCGGCGGAATCAGAATACCCAAATCTAGGAACGAATTTATGCATAATAGACCGAGAAGAACAAGTGAGACGATGTCTCTCCGGTGTGACGTGAAGGTCACTTAGATCAAAAGTGTCATTGTGTATTTATAACGAGATCTTTTCGGACCTACATGGGCTTTTTACTTCTTATTTTTTCTTTTCTTTTACTTATTTTATTTATTAACTATATCATTTCACTGTTTGTTGTTTTTTTTTCTATTTCCTCATAGAAGTTTTTTTTTTTATAAATATATTTTATTTATTATAATAGAACCAGAAATAGCCCAAATTACAATTTCAGCCCAAAACAAAATCAAACCCACAATTTCCTTAAACCTAACAATCCCAGAATGGACTTCAGAGGCCCACCTGGCCCACTAACAAATAAACCCTAGAAGCTCAAAACTTAAAAAGAGGAGAACCTTAATTTTAATCCAGTGCCGCTGGCTGCGGACCTCACCGCGAGAAAGCGGCGACCCGACGCCGGAAATCTGAGACGAACTGCCACCGGTCGCCCACGATGAAACTGAAGGAAGAAAGGAGGATGAGAAGGTCGATGATGACGCCACAGTTCGAGGAAGAAGCGGGAGTAGGTTTCCGGCGACTAGGGAAGCCGATTTCTTCGCCGTCCGATGAAGGGGTAAAGCAGTTCCCGGCAGCCCTGCTCCCTAGATCTACCGAGACGCTACAAAACCCCTTACCTTCTGGAGAAGAGAACCGTAGCCGCCTTGAGGTCCCCGCTCCTTCCCTTTGTCGACCACCGTGCTTCGCCGCCGCTTGCAATCTGGCCGGAATGCAAAGCCGGGAAGCTTCTTCTTGCTGTCTCCAAAACCATCATGAGACTGAAGATAGAAGGAATATTGTAGGGTTGAAGCTGCCGTAAGAGAAATTGGTTTTTTAGGCGAGCTCGCCGGCGCCGGTTCTCACCGGCGAGCTCAAGGACGGAGGACTGGAGGTTGCGCTCGGACGGAGGATTGAGATCTCGCCTCCTCTCTATCCCTCCACAGGACTTTAGGGTATTTTAGTGGAGTTTATTAGTTAAAAATACAATAATTCACATGAATTCTATATGGTTTTAGGTGAGATTCAGAGAATTTTATAACAAATTACATGAATTTCTCCACTTCACCTAACATCATCTAAAACTCAGTAAAACACAAATAACTTCAAATCTTTGTTCTAATACACACCCCCCCCCCCTAATCGTTTCAAAATTATCACACAAGATTNAAAATAGTACTATTTAAAATAGTTTTAAAATTATAATCTTAAACTTCTAAAACTATTCTTCCGTCTTCAAATGCAACTTTAATATTTATGACATTTTTGGAAACAAAATTTTTTTTCAAAAAATTTTAACAGTGTAAATATAATATATTTATGAGGAATTCCTTGAAACACCATCAAAAGAAGT